>OVBA01002747.1:0-32195 GCA_900406435.1 Lepidium aucheri
GTTTTAAGTACTAAATTTAATGTCTATAGAATTTAATTTCAATATTCTTTTATTTTTCTTAAAGCATATGAGTTTAGTATCAATACTCACAACATTTCAATATCAAATCGAAACTAATATCTTTTTCCCTTCTATATTGTTTAAAAAGTTAGTTTTTTTATAAAAATAATACATAATTAGAGGTATTGTTTAAAATATTATAGTTAAAATCACATATAAAAAACACATTTGTAATGAATTTTAATTTCTATATGTGGATACTAAAATTGAAAAATACATTCACAAATATAAAATGAATGTTTTCATAATAGGTTTACAAATGTTTTTAAAATGTTCAATAGTAAATTAGTATATGTATCCTTAAATTTATTATTTATTTTGAATTATGATTTAAAAATTATTATTAATATTTTAATTATGGTTTAAATTAAGAAGTATTGAGTATATAATTTGCTTACAAAGTTACAATTATGGTTTTAAATTTAAAGGTAGAAAATTTATCATATATTTTTAATTATGGTTTAAAATTAAGAGATTTTAAAAGATAGATTGATAATATAGATGATGATGTGACTTCATGAGAAGAGAGAAAGATTCTACTTTACATATTTAAATAATGCCACCATCAAAAAAAAATTTCCCACATATTAAGATAAAAAACCCACTTAATCAAAACATTACTTCTTTATATATAAGTCCAAGCCCAAATAAATTCACGATCTAAATTAACTCTAACTAATTTTACAAAACTCTAAAACATTTCTATTTTTATCTAACTCATCTTATCCCTATTGACTTTTTCTTCCATCTCTATACTTTTACTCATTAAATAGGTGACTTTTTATATTGTATTATTCCTATCACATGTTATTTTCTATTTATAATTTATTTTTTCACTTGATATTACCACTAAGGAGAACTACATTTTTCTATTCAAAAAGGAATAGTTCTTTTTTTTGATATAAACCTTGTTCTGTTTGTTTATCTCAATAAATGTATCCACATCATTATAAATTCTCACTGTTTCTTAAATATCTAAACATAGTCCACGTTTTTAATTGTGTGAGTTTTATTTTTGTGCAATTTAGAATGGTGTTAATTACATGTGATTATTAAATTTCTAAATAGTAGTATTTGTGGCCGAGTTGCTCTCAGTCTGGTGGTTAAAATGATCCAGCTAATGACTTGGCACCCGAGTTCGATTTCTACCTGCTGCATTATGGTAGCTTAAAAAAAGGATTTTAAGGGTGGGCTTTAGGCTATGGATCAGGTCTTGTCGATCCAATGTTGACAAAAAAAAATAGTAGTATTTGTGTAGAATTGCAAATTATGATGGGATAAACTTATGTAAAAGTCATTAAGTGGCAGAAATTGTAAATTGTTTACATAAATTTTATTATGTTTATGAGCTAAACTAGTTATTTTTTATTAGAGGTTTTATAATTCTTTAGTTCATAATATAAGTTTTGCTTGTTTTATAGATATGTAACAGAATTTTTTAAAAGAGCTTTTGCTTCAACATCTAATACTAATATCGATGATTTTCCATGGGATCCGACTGAAAGAAAAGATATAATGAACTATCATCCAAATAAAAGAGATAAGGTAAGACGCATATATCTAACTAGGGACCCAAGTCAACCACATGGCTATGATTTTAAGAAAACTTAGAAATGCATTGAGACGATGTACTCCAGTTTGGTTTGACTTCCATGGTACTTGGTTATAGTAGAGCATATCAAAAGAAAGAGTCTTTTGTTTATATTGCTACTTATTTAAAGATGATGTAAGAAAGCAAGATGGCAATGATGCTTTTGTGAAAGAAGGTTTCTCTAGTTGGAATAAACCTGAGAGACTAGGCATTTATGTAGATAAACCCAATAATTCTCACAATAATGTGGCTGAAAAATATGAGAACTTGATGAATTAAAGTCAATCTATTGTTCATGCTCTATCTAACCAAGATGATGTGGTGTATCAGATTCGCTTAATTGCTCCTATTGTTGCTGCTAGATTTTTGTTGAGACAAGGACTACATTTTCATGGTCATGATGACTCTCAAAGGATTCTGCTAATAGAGGCAACTTCTTAGAGTTCATGAAATATACATGAGAACATAATGATGCTATAAGAATGGTCATTTTGAATAATGCTCCAAAACATCACCAGATGGTTTCTCTAATGATTCAAAAAGATATTGTTCATGCTTGTGCTGAGGAAGTATTGATAGTTATTACAGATAATATGTATATAATCCTAAATCGGAAGATATTATATCTTCCGAAATCTCCTTGCATAACATCCCCCCCCCTTAAGTTGGAGTGTAAGGATTAAAAATGTCCAACTTAGAAATAATATTCTCAAACTCTTATTTTTCCAGTTCCTTGGTAAAAATATCAGCGACCTGTGTAGTTGTCAGAACCTTGATTGTCTTAATAAGTCCATCCTGCAGTGCATTG
This sequence comes from Lepidium aucheri, assembly GCA_900406435.1. Lineage (NCBI taxonomy): Eukaryota > Viridiplantae > Streptophyta > Magnoliopsida > Brassicales > Brassicaceae > Lepidium > Lepidium aucheri. Next base: position 2,460 of record OVBA01002747.1, read on the forward strand.
GGGACGTCATGACAATCCATTTCAACATGTTTTGTTCATTCGTGAAATACCAGATTAACAGCAAAGTGTAAAGCTGCTTGACTATCACACGCGAAAATCATAGGTGTATCGTATTTGACCCTAAACTCAGCTAGCAACGGTGTTAACCACTTCAACTCACACAATGTTAAGACCATACAATGATACTCTGCCTCTGCAGAAGATCAAACTACAACATCATGTTTGGTAGTTTTCCATGAGATCGATGAATGGCCACGGGTGATAAACCAACCACTAATAGACTTTCGTGTTGACGGGCATCCAGCCCAATCAGAATCACACCACCCATGTATCTAAAGATTACAATCAGCTCGAAGAAGAACACCATGTTTAGGTATGCCTTTTAAGTATCGAACAACCTTCAAAGAAGCTTGCCAATGATCCTCTCTTGGCGCACTCACGAACTGAGACAAAATATGAACATGGTACACCAAATCAGGTCGAGTGGAGGCAAGATGAATCAGTTGACCTACCTGTCGTCGATAATATAAAGGATCAGATAGCAACTTGATGTTCGATAAAGCAAGCCCATGTTGCCTTTCCATTAGAGCTGCTCTCCCCATAAGCCAGACTCTTTGATAATATCAAGTGTATAATTTCGTTGACATAAAAATATACCCTCTTGGCTTCTAGCAACTTCAATACCCAAAAAATATTTGAGTGTTCCAAGATCTTTCATATGGGAACAAAAACTTAAATATTCTTTGAATGCCCTAATAGATGTGGTATCATTCCCACCAGTTACCAAATTGTCTACATAAACCAGAACATATACCTCCGAATTGGATTTCTTGAGAGAGAAGAGGGAGTAATCCGCATAGGATTGTTCAAAACCATAATGAAGCAAAGACCCGTGCAGCTTGGCAAACCAACATCTCGGTGACTATTTCAACCCATAGATTGATTTCTGTAAACAACAAAAAAGGTTTGGATTCTCAGCACGAAATCCGGGTGGAGGCTTCATGTAAACCTCCTCATCCAAGTCACCATGTAAAAATGCACACATCCATTTGATGCAACTCCCACTCTTTTGCTGAAGCAACACTCAGAAATGTGCATATGGTTTTTATTTTCACAACAGGTGCAAAAGTCTCATTGTAGTCAACACCTTCGACTTGTTTATTACCTAACACCACTAATCTGTATTATAGCGTTCAATAGTACCATCACCTCTGTACTTGATTCGATAAACCCATTTAGAACCAATGGCTACCTTTCCCAGAGGTAACTCTACCATGTTGATCCTCCAATGCAGTATTTTCATCCTTCATTGAGTCTCTCCATACTTTGATAGCTACTGCATCACAAAACAAGATGAGTTTTGTTTCATTACTAATCGCAGCAACATATGCATGATGATGAGGTGAGAACTTCTCACATGTTAGGAAATCAGAAATAGGATACAAACAAATTTCTCCTTTATCAGGACCTGCAATCAAAAATAACCTCAATTCCTCCATCATTCTGATCAATAATTGAATGAAACACATAATCTTTAAGCTTCACAAACTATTGTTTATTGTGTTTTCCTCTACCAAAATTCTCTTTTGTTTCAGCAGGAGCAACAATTACTTGTGCACCTGGAGCTTTGCAGATATATGTTTCAATATTAGAATCCGCAATATTGAGGGCTATTGTATCAACAATGATTTGCGGAGCTTCACAGATTATTGTTGCAATGTTAGTGTTCTCTGTACTAGAGGTTGTTGTCTCGCTATGTCACGTGCTTCGTCTTGTTCAATATCTGGAACATCGAATATTTGCAAATCAGCCGGTTGATGGACATTGTTTGTATCGGAATCAAGATATCGTAATGAAAATGTATATTCAACAAAGACAACATCACGAGAGACAAACAACTCTTTTGTGTCAAGATCAAACAATCTCCAACCTTTCTTCCCAAAAGGATATCCAACAAAAGAACAACGTTTACTACAGGAAGCGAATTTATCACCATCTCGTTTCTGATTATGAGCAAAAGCAAGACATCCAAAAATACGCAAATGATCATATGAGGGTGGCTTACCATATATGACTTTGTAGGGTGTTTTGCCATTTAACACACTAGAAGTAGACAAATTAATCAGGTGTGTTGTAGTGAGAATGACTTCTCCCCAAAACTGTATTGGCATATATGCTTGGAATAATAGGGCTCTGGCCACATTAAGCAAGTGTCTATGCTTACGTTCTACTCTACTATTTTGTTGTGGCATTCCAACACACGAGGTTTGATGAATGATACCTTGTACTTGAAATTCATCTTTAAGACACATAAACTCAGTGTCATTGACACTACGCATAACCTTAATTGATTTCCTAAACTGTCATGATACCATAGCTATGAAATTCTGCAAAGTGTTTCGTACTTGTGCTTTGTCGTGTAATAGAAATATCAACACTCCACAAAAGTGATCATCTACGATTGTCAGGAAGTAGTAGAAAATGCAGAGAGTTAATTTTCTGTAAGGACCCCATACATCAGAACGAATTATTTCAAAAATCTCTGAACTTTTATTATCACTCAACGAGAAGGATATACGACACTGTTTTGATTTCAAACAAACATCACACTTTGAGAAATCACTAGTTCAATTACCAACAACAAGCAACAAATCAAACACTTTATTAGGTGGATGTCCAAGCCTTTGACGCCATACATCTTCAGCTCTATCCTTATTCAACTTCAAAACAGAAAAAGCAGTCATTCGACAAAAGAAGTAGAGTCCATCACGCAGCTCCTTTGCCCCAGTCAGATTCGTGGTTATATGGTCCCGAATCATACATCCCATGTCAGCAATTTGTATCACAAAACCACACGCTGCTATCAACTGTGAGATTGAGATCAAATTGCATTTCAAGTCTGAAACAAGCAACACATTTCTCAAACTGAATTCTGTATCAAATACCACTGTTCTTTATTCTTTAGCAACCGTTTTACTTTCATTGGGTAAACCAATCGAGCATGGTAGTATATATTAAATTAGATAAAAACTCATGTGAACCAGTCATGTGATTAGATGCTCCTGTATCTAACACCCATTTCTAAGTATTCAGAGTTTTTACCTGCAAGTCGTGTCGTAGGGCATTGTTCTTCTGATCTCCCAACGGTTTGATCAGATTTTGCCACTACTCATTAGTCAGACCGGTGAACTCGCTACGCTATGCGTCAGAACTAGCATAAACAGCACCAAACATTGTTGTCGCATTTCTCCTGACTGGATTACCACGATCATGTCTTCGGTTTTCACCTCTGCCTCTACTGGTGTTGCTAACAAAACCACGAGATCCTTCTCCACCCCAATCAGGATAGCCAATCACTTGAAAACATGAATCTGTTGTATGTCCGGTTTTCTTGCAGACAAAGCACAATAGCTTCCTCTTGTCTTCTCTTCCTCTTCCCAGAATTTTGTTATCAACACAACCTCTTATTTTTACTGCAAATGCAGCCTTGGAGCTCTGTTGTTCTCTTCCTCTCATCACGCTGTTGAGACGTTCAACAGACTTCACTTTAGAGTATACCTGATATAGTGTTTGGAACGGGTATGTCCCTATGATTAAAGCGCGAATAGCTCTATACACGTCATCATCGAAACCAAGAAGAAACTAATGTATTTTGTCTTCATCTCTCTTCTTTTCAAGCTTTTCCGCCACTCTACATGTGCATCTCCCACAATCATTAGTAACAATTTGATCGTAATTAGCCAGATCATCCCACAGCTTTGTGAGAATACCAAAGTTTTTGATGAAACTCGCTCCTCCTTGATGAAGACATGGCAGGTTTGCCTTGATTTCTTGCACTCGTGGATCGTTTCCTTCTGAGAATTGATCTTTGATCTCTTTCCACAACTCTTGTGGATCTTCCTTGTTAGTTAAAGTCCTTATGACCTTTGCATCAACCGTATTGAGGATCCACAATGTCACCATAGAATTTGCATACACCCAATCTTCTTATGCAGAATCATCCTCTACTGGTTTTGGGACATTTCCGTCCACAAAGCCATATTTCTTCTTCACACGCAAAGCTGTTCTTACAGCCTGCACTCATTCATCATAGTTCTCTCCATCGAACACCACTTGTGCGATCACACCTCCTAGGATTTCATTGCCTGCCAGTTGATACATTTTTGATCGCTCGGTGTTTGTTCCTTCAACGATTTGTTTCAATTTTTCAGCCATGTAGGCTCTTATACCATGTAAAGTTAGATGGATCAATGAAAAATGATCTTGTTTTATTTATAAAGAGACATTTACAATATATACACATCATTATTTAAATCAACTATCCTAACTTACTTTATTTACACAAATAAAAATATGTTTATAATCTTAAATTGGAAGATATGATATCTTCCAAAATCTCCTTGCATAACAAGATTTATTCATATGTATTTGTAGCAACGAGCACTAGCCTTTACCAAATTTCTTATAAGTTTTATCATAAAATAGTTGAATAAATTATAACTTTACAACGACAAGATGGTGCAACTAGTTTTGCTAGGTCTTAAGAATGTTATTAGAAGTCTTCGCTCTATCTTAAAATTCACTTGGGCAATAAGTACTCAAAATAGATTTTCTGATAACAATAATAACTTCCGCAATTCTATTTCTTAACATTTATAACATGTTATTCATATTCACTGTGACTCGAATTAAGAAGTAACCAAAATCCAAGTAATAAGATTTTTGATTCAAAAAGATAAATTTTACAAAAGAAAGTATTTCAAAATAACCTATCTTCTCTACTTCTCATACATATTTGACTAAATGTTTCTTGTTTTGTCTTCACTTTTTTTGTTTTTTTTTTCTTTCTTTTTAAATTTTGAAGTTGAATGTTGAAATGGAGGAAATATAACTTAATGAACAATCAATGAAATTGGACAACTTTCCCAACGATTTCATCAGACATGAAGTATATACAACAGAAATAGATTAGATATGGATATTGGAATATTAACACATAAGGAAACGATAATATCCTTTATGTCCTTATTCTTTTTATATATATATAAGAAAATTTATCAACTATGTCTTTATTATCTTTGCATCAAATTTTGGTGGTTCTTATAAAAATGCTTGTCATATATATACCAATGGGTCTCTTCCATTACATCACACACAAAGTCATTAGATTCAAGGTCCCTAAGAATAAATTTATCTATCATTTTTAATTGGTAAATGAAAATGATGTCTAAAAACATAAATTTCAAAAACTTTGGTTAAGTACTAGATAACGATGATGACATATCGGATCATTTATTTGTTCGATATCTGGAATTTTTGCATTTATTTCATTATTAGTTGCTAAGAATAGAACTTGAACACTATCACTCAAACATCTTTTCATATACTTTGAATGTTTAAAAGTTAATTTGGACGTAGTAATTTCTTTTAGTAGTCAAAATGTTCACAACATTTTTATTTGTTTTAATAATCAGATCAAAAAGTTGATCTATAATTGTCGAGGACATATAATGTAGTTAGTGGTCATTTGCAAATTCTCGGACATCAGAGTCTGATTTTTTCCTAATAGCAAAGAGAAGAAAAAAAATTAGAATATGAGTTTTTGTTATGAATCAGAATTGTCAATCCAATTATAATAAAATTGATATAAAATATATATATAATTCAAAATCTTGCAAACCCTAAATTTTATCACATGAGGCTATACGATTTTTTTAATGACACTCAAAAATGGTATCGATAGATTTTAAACACTTGATAATATACATTTTCTAATAAACGTGTACATATCAATTAGTGTACTCTATAATTCTCCCACAAAATTAGCAGAATGTAGTCTTGGACATTCGGTTTTTCGGTTCAGTTTGGTTTGATTTTTCGGTTCCGAAAAAATGATAACCAATGGGTACTTATTAAAATTCGGTCGGGTTCGGTTTCAATTTCGGGTTTTTCGATTCCGAATTCGAAGTAACCAATAGGTACCTATTCAAATTCAGTTTGATTTCAGTTTGGATTTCTCCATCTAATCTTTTTTTTTAAAAAATCAAATAAATCATAGAAATCCATACATTAATTATAAAAATTAAATATTTTAGTTTTTTCTAAGTAATTTTGGTTTAAATAGACTAACAAATTTGGATCTATATTTATAATTTTGGATATTTAGGTTATTAAATTCTCTTTCGGATAACTATTCGGTTCTCGGTTCCGTATCTATTCAGTTCCAGTTCTTTTGGTTCTTGTATTTTAAAACCATTCGGTTAATTAACCAGATTCAATTTAATATGACTCCTTATATTTTTAATTGTTTTAGTTTGGTATTTTGGTTCCGGTTATTTTGCCCAAACCTACCAGAATCAATGCTCAAATCAGTACTAAATTATCAAATTAGTATTGCCATGTCTTATCATTTTCTTATGACGGGGCAGTGGTTTCCGTATCAAAACCTTTCCTAACATAATTATATAAATATCACAACTATGCCTAGTATATATTTTGTTAAATTTATCAGTCACCACACAAAGTATCTTTTTTGCTTACATTATGATATCGAAAACTGTGAAATATTAATTATATGTAATATATTCAAAAGTAGTGGCTCTTATATTGTAACATATCGTATAATTTTCTGTCTATTATAAGCACGTTACGCCAACTTGTTCAACTTACCAACTTCAACCTTACGTTGACAGACCGGTTCTCGATTTGATCGATTGTTTCATATTTTCTACTTAAGCTTGCAAATCCATAACATTCTCCTATATATATTAGTTGTATAGATTTTTCCTTTGAAAAACTAATGGGCTATGGGTTATGTAATTACATAGAGAAATTTTTAACACGTATACCGTATATAATAAAATAATTTGGTCAGTGGTTAAATGTTCATCCATCTAGTTTCTTATTTTTGTCGGAATTCGATTACAAATAAGGGAAATTGGTAACAATAGCTACAAAATGGAAATGGTCACTGAATAGTATTTCTAGATATTTATATCTATCATTTTATCCTTTTTCTATTTTATTTAATTTTTTTTATAATTTTTTCTTTTTAATTTATTCTCTCCACTTTGTTGACAAAAAATAATTATTCTCTCCACTATTTTATCTTCTAATATAAATGTAATTTACATCTGACAAATTTCTTTTGAAAAAAACATAGATTTTATCCTAAACATACTAAAATTTAAATTTTTTTAAATAACCACAAATTATTTAAAACAAATATGTTATTAAATAATTTTATATAGAATAGTGTTATGTTCTATTTACTATAGAACTTATATTTCTTTATATTATTTGGTGAAAAACTATACTTGTTTTGTTTTTGTGGAAATTCCTCTACTATATATATACTATATACACGTTCTATATTTTATATATTTAAGTAGGGTAAATCAGTCATTACTACTTGAGTAGAATAGTAAATTTAATTAGCTTTTTTGTTATTGTTTTGCTATGAGTAGATTTTTAATTCTTGTATAAAATATGGTTTTCCACCAAATTTACCCTACAAATAATCGTGTATTTAACATATTATGAATTGGATCTTGACAAACAATATACATATTACTTACATATAGTTATAGAGACAAAATTATACTACCCTAGTGTTAGGAATTACTTATTCTAGACCATGTTAATTGTGTCACGAATTGTCTTTTACATCAAAATTGTTTAATTAAAATGGAACAATAAAACAAAAAGAAAAATATACGCTCCACTTGTAGAATCTAGGAACTCTTTTTTTTCTCCTCCTTATAAGGAACCCTTCCTTGCTAGTCATTTTATAGCAACTTTCATCATTTATCTTTTCTATCTATTGCTTCTAAATCTCAAGTATAGCACTTATGGCGTCGAACACTAGAAGCTCGACCTCTTCATGGACGTTCAAGCAGAACAAGATGTTCGAGAGAGCCTTAGCAGTTTACGATAAGGACACACCCGACCGTTGGCAAAATGTGGCAAAAGCTGTCGGAGGGAAATCTGCAGAGGAAGTGAAGCGTCACTATGACATTCTCGTTGAGGATCTCATTAACATAGAGACTGGTCGTGTCCCTTTGCCTAATTACAAGACCTTCGAATCTAATTCAAGAGGCATCAATGACTTAGACACGAGGTATAGTTGACTAAATCTTTGTATACGTACTCATATGTAGATTCGTCGTTCATCCAGAACTTCATAAATTAGTTTTATGAACTTTGATCATGAATTTTATTGTTTCTTTGTGTTTTCGTTTTTTTGCATTCTTGTTTAGAGATTTTAAGAAATTTCTATCAAACCTTTTTTTAATATTGTAAATAAATAAAAAAGTGTATGTGGCCTTTAGTATACTGGCTGGTAAATCCACTAAAGACAGACGCACTTGTACATCTAGAAATCAAATTCCACAGTCTACAATATGTATGAATTTGGTTGATGATGAAAAAGTATCTTCTGCTTTCATAATAATATACAGATTAAGTTGCATAACATAACTTAATTTCCACAAAAAAAAACTTATTTATAAAATGTGTCTTCTGTCAAATGGTTAAAAATTTATTTTACAACAATTAATACCGCAGTTAGACTTTATGTAATAGTATAGTCTCACATAATAGTGTTTAAGATTTGAACAATTGATCATAGTTTTGTTGATTTAATTGATGATAAAAAAATTATGTCTACTATATTCATTTGTTAAAATATACATTTTTAACCTAAATAATTTTAAAAAGTTTATGCATATTTATGTAAAAAAATTATTTTGAAATATCAGATTCTATTTATAATGCTAACTAAGATCCCTTTTTCTTTTTTTTTTGGGCGATTGCTAATTATTTAAGATCCTAAGGGGGAAAGATTCACATGAACTTAATCCGTTCATGTACTTCATCACATGCATATTGTGTCTTTACTATTTCTAAAGCAAAAAACATTATGTATGTCATAATAAGATAAGATGTATATAGATAGATAAATTGTTTAATTCTACTTCTGTCTATGGTCGGTAGTCGACACTTTTATTTATATTAGTACAACTTGTTTAAGCTAAACTCGAGTTCCTGTAGTTAACGATATCTTCAAGTTGTTTTTAAATACATATGTGATGGAATCTAATTATTAATTAACATGCTTGAATTATTAACTAAACATGCCCTCATTTATACTCTATTAATTTTTGTCCAGGAGAATGAAGAATTTGAAGATCTAAATTTATTACATCAACATGAAGTCGAAGAAGTTCTTGTAAAAAATGATTCAGAAGGATATATGATTCTTCTGTGTATTGACAACGATCTTTGTATTGATCATACGCTTTTCATATTTGTCTTTGAGAGATATATTAATTGAAGGTACTAAAACTTGGTTATATATGCATTTTAATTAATTAATCAAGTAGAGAATATAATAAACGTTTGAAAGCCGACAAGAATATTGTTTTGCCTAAATAAGAAAATTGGGAAGAGTGATTTATACAAAAAGCATACCAAAAAAGGAAAAACAAGAAGTAGCTGGAAATTGGCTTAATTAAATAATAATTTCATTTTTTTAGCATTTGGTCATACTAGCTTATCTATTAGCCAAATTTCTACATAATATAGACAATAAGACTATATATTTTTAGTTGTGCAAGTATATATAATTCTAGTTGACTTACCATATGCCACCAGATTAAACATCACCTACAAATAATAATATCCCTTAATCAATATTTTAAAATTTCAAAATCAAATCTATTATTGCCCCACTACTTGATCATATTAATTTATCTCTATGTTCATCTGTTGATGTGTGTCTTCTTCAATTTCTTTTCTTCTTAATTTTTATCACTCAAATTCTATAAAGCTAAATAATTTTAGAGGATATTGTACACAAAGTCCCTTTTATATTTTAAATTATAGGAAATATCTCATATTTTACATCTTATACAAAATACTTCTTTTATGTTTTAATTTGTAAGAAATACTCCTTTTCGGATATTGAATTGCAATAACGTTGTCCACGGGCAGATATTGATATTATAGTTTTGTTCATTGTGTGCATAATTCAGTATATATGTTTACTATGTATAATTATATTGTATTTTTGTCCACTGGATCTATAAATTTACTATATATATATATAAATATCCACCGCAGACAACACTGTATGATGTCTTATTTTGAAATACTTTTTTTGTGAAAATGGGTGATAAATACTGTATAGTTGTATGGCGATTTCCGGTGAAAAAATAATTTTCTCCGACGAGGTCACAATCAATCTACATGGCAAGGAGGATCAGGATTTTCCCCGAAGACAATACGATTTGGAGAGCAGCATAAAGAGGCAGAGTAAAAAATTTAAGAAACTCGAACGAATCTATGAATCTCTTCACGGAATCTATGTTATCTCAAGATCCAATCATGAAATCGAAGGCGAAAACAAGCGGTTTCTTCAGGAATTTTGTTTTCGAGAAGACACAAAGGGAACTATAGTCAAGATTTTCAGATCCATCTCGAATTACAAGAAATTAGGGTTGGCAAAGGCGGCCAATCGATTATGGAGAACGAAGGAGATGGTGTCTGATTCTGGAAAGAAGAAGAAATTGAGAAATAGACTAAATGAAACAAGGATTATATCTTCCAAAGCTGTCAGCTCAACTTTGACGAGAAAGCAACTAAGGAACGGTGAACTATGGAAGTGGATGGCTGAACTAAGAGTGGTGACTACAGGGAGGAGATGGCGTAAGGGGGTTATGACTGAATTGGTAAAGCCACAAAGCAATTTCCGATCTACCAAGAAAGCTAAGTCTAACAGAAACAACAAAAGTCAAAATTTGGAGAGAAGAAACGATCTGTTTCAGGGAAGCTATGCAAGAACATTCTCATATGATCAAGTTTTTACAAAAGGCCAATATGTCAAGTGTGAGTAGTATAATTACACTACACTTCAGTCTTGTATCGCAATTGACGCTTGTTTCATTAATAAAAACGCACCGGAAGTCTATTTCCGACTCACCGGAGAGAACACAAAAGTTGGAAATACATTAATTTCTAAAGTTTCCTTAACCTATGATAATCTCTTTATGACCATTGATGATTCTATTCAGTTATGGTCAGTGAATATTGCTCAAGATTTTTCACTTTGTAATATTTCACATCGAGATATTGCACAGAAGCAATTAATGCATGATTCTGAATTATGGTTTTTCAGGAATGGAGTGAGGACTTATGGCAAGTATGAAGGATCTTCACAGGACACTATCTATCATAATCGTTCTGCAGTAAGGGAAGTCGATATCTCCCACCCTATTATTTCTATATCCACCGATTTTGGAATTATTACCAAGTATCTCGACATATGGTCACACTCCAAGAGTTCAAGGATATCTAATTCTAAGAGTACTATATATAAGAGATATCTTGTTAGCGTTTCAATACCACACAAGGACTTGACTCACATTTACACTTGTTGCTTTGTTTACAAAGAAGCAATAGCTCAATTAAACATCAATAAAAAGTATGCAGCAAACTTTTCCACAGTTATGATCCCAAAGATAAAAATCCCACGTTTTGACAACAGCGACCTCCTGGCCAAGTGCTCTAAAGTCTTGCTTGGCCGCTGTCTTAATCCGGCAAAACAAGATGTCGGAGCTCTGCTTCAGCGTTTTCCACGAATATGGGGGTTGGAAGATAAAGTCACACGTACGGATCTCGGTTTTGGCAAGTTTCAGTTCTTATTCAAGGAGAAGTCAGACTTGGAAAAGGTCCTTAGTCTGGGTCCAACACATTTGATGATTGGATGATTATACTAGGAAAGTCGATTGCCAAAGCACATGAAGACTATCCCTCTGCTTTGGTTATGTGGGCTATAATTTCCAATGTTCCAGCAGAATATGCTACAAAAATTGTTTTCAAGGCAATTGGTGAACAGCTAGGAAGAGTTATACAAGTCGATGTGGAGAACTCTAAGGTTCTAATTGAAGTTAATGTGATGAAGGCCCTCATTCTCAAAACTGCGGTGGACTTTGGTGATGGGGAGGACACCATTGTCTGTATCAAATATGACAGGTTTCAAGGGATATTTAGTTATTGCAACTACATAAACCATGATGTTGCCCGCTGTAAAAGGTTGATGATCCATGAACAAAGAGAGGGAGACTTTGACAGGAAAGAAAGACATGACAGATCTTCAGACAAACATCAGAGTTTTAAAGGTGCCTTACTAAATAATTCTCGGGCTGAAGGCTCATTTCGAGGAGACAGAAGTATAAGATCACGACAGTTTGACCAGTATGGATCTAATCATCGAATGCTGAAGACTGAAACCCAATTCATCCATAAGATACCAAGAGAGCATACTAAGACTCAGGATTCTATACCCGGAAAACAAGAGGAGGGTGCTTTAAACAAAAATAAAAGAGAAGCACCACAAGATGATGAGAAGCTCCTAAAGCAGGACGAGGTGGAAACTAAGCAGAAAGATGAAGTGGAGGCAGCTCAATCCTCATCGAAAAAACCAAGTTATCCCAAGAGTTTAAGGCCGAGCCTGAGGTAAATTCTTCTAAACAAAAGGCTTTAAGTTCTGATAATGGTACTATTGTTTGTCAAGGAACTTTGGTGAAGGATATTTCACAGGGAGAGGACTATGATCCTATGCAATGTGATCTACTTTCGGAAAGCCACACCATCACAGATCAAGACAAAGAAATTATGCTACCGGAGTATGAAATTCTGAAAAAACAGGAATATGGTTTGATCACCTTGGAAGAGAAAGAAGAAATGATGGGAAAGATTGAAAAGCTCAACAAGTTGTCTCGACCTCCATTGCCACTTCCGGAGTCCGCAAGTGCTGAAGACATACATGCATCATCCCAAGAAGGATCCAAGAAAGTGAATAAAACTGCAGCAAATATCAGAGGTGTTACTTCTAGGAAACAAAACTTGGTTAATTCTGTGAAGACAGGGCATAAGAAGGTGGAAAAAGGCAAAAAAGCAAGCAAACTGGCGAAGAACAAAGATGATGGTGCTATATCTCGTCAAACGGCATCGACCGACTAAAACTTATCACTCTCTTTTGATGATTATATCTTTTTTCGCTTAGTACTGGGAGTTTTATCCCTTTTTTTTCAAAAACCTATGGTTTTGGTTTCTTATTTTAATAATTATAGACCTCAATGTCATTATTTTGAAGATGGTTCTCAATTTACTTTCCTGATTCTGAAACGATTCCTTATAGAACCTATAGTGACTATGATCCCTTATTATGGGATATGGGGAAGAGGCTTAAATATTTTGACGGAGAGTTTTTCATTTTGTGGGATGAGCTTCATAAAGTTTATATTAAAAGGCAAGGTTTACTGTGTCCGTAACTTTTATTATAACAATCTACGTTTTTTATTCGAAGTGAGGCATCGTCCTCTAAGCATTATGGTATTAGTTATTGATGATTAAAGTAATATCTTGGAATTACCAGGGTTTGGGAAACCCAATTACATATAACCATTTAAAGGATTTATATCAAAGTGTAAAGTTTGATTTATTATTCTTGATGGAAACAAAGAAAAAGATGAATACATAAAACCACTTATAACCAAGTTTCAGATGGATAATATGATTTCACTGGAACCAATTGGTACAAGTGGCATTCTGGCTCTAATTTGTAATAATTTACATAATATAACTCTCAATTACAAGGACAAAAATATAATCGATATCTCTTTGGAAATTAAAAGAATGAAGACATTTCTTTCCTTTGTATATGGAAACCCAGTGTATCATTTACGAGAACAAGTGTGGGAGCGATTAACAAGATTCAGTCTACAAAGAAACGAGCCGTGGTTCATTCTGGGAGATTTCAATGAAATTTCTGGACACCATGAAAAGCAGGGTGGGCGAATGAGGAGTTTAAGTTCCTTCGTCCCTTTTAATACAATGCTTCATAATTGCGGTTTTATTGAATTTCCATGCATTCGTAATACTTGGTCATGGAGAGGTGTCCACCAAAATGAAATTATATGTTGTAAACTTGATAAAGCTTTTGGGAACAAAGAATGGCACTCTATGTTTCCTAACACAAAGACAGAATACCTTTAAATGATCGGGTCAGATCATAGACCTATAGTAGTCACATTGGAAAATAAAACGACGCAGAGACGCGCTGATTTTAGTTTTGATAGGAGGTGGATAAGGAAACCAGGCTTTGATAGATGCATATACTCAGGCTGGACCAGATACACAAACCTTCAGGGAAATAATATCAAACATAAGATCTCAAATTGCAGACGTGAAATATCATGCTGGCGGAAACGACAAGTGAATAGTGGGAAAGATAAGATTGAGAATCTGAACTGCAAACTTGAAGTTATGAAGAACTTAAATAATGTCAGCACTGATGCAATTAACGGAGTAGTACACAAACTTGGTCTTGCTTACAAGGAGGAGGAAATATATTGGAAACAGAAGAGTCGAACACAGTGGCTACAACAGGGAGATAGAAATACAAAAAAATTTCATGCTATAACTAAACAAAGAAGAGCTAAGAACAAGATTATTGGACTCCTTACTAATAACGGACAATGGGTAGACCAAGAGGAGGATATTGAAGTTGTAGCAACTTAATATTTTGGAAATCTTTTTACTTCAAATGGAGCTACAGACTTTGATTCTGCTCTCGATGGTATTGAACTTGTGGTAACGACAGAGATGAATACCAGACTATTGGAGAAGGCAACACAAGTGGAAGTCAAAAGAGCCCTATTTCAAATGGACCCGGGGAAAGCTTCAGGACCAGATGGAATGACATCTCTTTTTTTCCAACAGTCATGGGAACTTATTAAGGACGATTTGGTTAAATTAGTCAATGATTTCTTAGAAACGGTTCTTTTTGACCGCGACCTGAACAAGACAAACATTTGTTAATTCCGAAGACATCCAGACCTACAACTATGGCAGAGTTCCGTCCAATCAGTTTATGCAATGTGATTTATAAATTAATATCTAAGATGGTGTGTCTAAGACTTAAAAAACTCATGCTCATCTTAGTCTTGGATACACAATCAGCTTTTGTATCGGGAAGATTAATATCGTATAACATATTAATTACTCAAGAGCTTTTTCATGCTTTAAAAACAAATAAGAAGGTAAAAGGTTCCTATATGGCGAACAAGACGGACATGAGTAAAGCATACGATCGAATCGAGTGGGGTTTCTTAGAAAAACTGTTATCGAAACTTGGATTTCAAGAGCGATGGATTAGAGGAATAATGCATTGTGTATCTTCAGTACAATACTCTGTACTGGTTAATGGAATTCAGAAAGGAAAAATAAAGCCTTATCGCGGTTTAAGGCAGGAAATCCTTTATCGTCCTATTTATTTATCATATGTACTGAAGCATTGATTGCAAAACTCTAACAGGCGGTACAGTAGCAACAATTAACGGGACTTGCTATAGCAAGAACAAGTCCTGTAGTTTCCCACCTTTTATTTGCAGATGACAACTTGTTCTTCTGTAAGGCTAATCCATCAGAGGCCACTATGATTTTACAAGTGCTCACATCCTCTATTCAATTCGGAAATGACGTAGATTATTCGGCAAGACAGGAGATACAAAATATATTAGGAATACATAATATTGGAGGGATGAGATCCTATCTAGGGCTACCTGAAGGACTTGAAGGAGCAAAAACCAAGGTGTTCGCTTTCGTCAAGAAAAAAATAGACAAACAAATTAATTCATGGTCAGCCAAGTTCCTATCTAAAGGAGGAAAAGAAGTGTTAATAAAATCAGTCTTTGCGGGTATACCTTCCTATATCATGTCATGCTATCACCTCCCAAAAGAAATTACTTCAAGGATTACTGCAGCTATTGCAAATTTTTGGTGGCAGACCTCGAGCGATTCTCAAGGAATTCACTGGGTTAAATAGAAAGTTTGTGCAAGTCAAAAGCAGAAGAGGGTTAGGCTTTAGAATGATAGAGGAATTTAATTCTGCTCTATTAGGAAAACAAATATGGAGAACATTAAATTATCCAGATTCCCTTTTGGCGAGAGTCTTCCGAGGGCGCTATTTTCCGGGATCCTCACCCTTAGTACCAAGAAAATCATACTCACCCTCGTACGGATGGAGAAGCATCATATCTGCAAGAGTTTTGGTCATGAAAGGTCTAATCATGAGAGTAGGAAGTGGTGAGTCCATTAGAGTATGAAGAGACCCATGGATTTCGGATGTCATTCCAAAACCAGCTAAGGGTGATGGCTCTCAAGTTCATCTGGATCTTCATGTGGCAGATATCACAGATCTAAGTACCCGACACTGGAGAGAGCCTTTAATTCGCCAAATGTTTGACCCAAGAGATGCTGATATTATTCTAGGCATTCATCTACCAAGAAACCCAGCCATGGATAAATATGGTTGGTACTATACAAAATCGGGCATGTATACAGTTAAATCTGGGTATTGGGCAGAACGTAATGTTGCTCAAGTATCTTTTCTACCTCTTGGGCCACATATCTATGAGCTACAATCACAAGTCTGGAAATTACAAGCTCCTTCAAAAATAAAACATTTTGTTTGGCAAGCTTTATCAGGTCAGATCGCGGTAAAAACCAAGTTGATACACCAAGGGATTAATTGCGACAGGCACTGTCTCAGTTGTGGGGAAGACAACGAGACTATCAATCATGTACTTTCTGAGTGTCCGCCAGCAATTCAAGCATGGGCATTGTCGAAGATCCCAGCGGGCATAAATTTTCTAGGACCATCACTGTTGTCAAATATTTTTTACCTGTTTAGAGGAGTAGATTGATCTATCGATCAGAAGAGTATCCCGTGGATTCTATGATTCTTATGGAAAGCTCGGAATGATAAAGTGTTTAAAAACAAAACAGCGTGTCCGAGAGATTTAAATACAGCAGCAGAATCAGAAGCCAAGCAATGGGCATCAGCCCAAAAGGAAATTCCCTCTCTATGTAGCAGTAGTGCAATAAGTTTTGGGAACCTCAGTGATCGTGCAAGTAGACCTTTGATTGGTAATCCGGCCTTTACAGGATACCGGTGCATGACAGACACGTCATGGAAGGAGTCAGATTTATTTACAAGTTTGGGATGGTATGGTTTTCCTTTCGACAGTGGAGGAATCAATATAGAGGCACAAAGCATCAGACGCAGCCTCTCTGTCCTTCACACCGAATTTGAAGCACTATTGTGGGCCACGTCTTGTCTCCTATCATTACAGATTTTGGAGGTAGAGTTCTTGGTAGACTCTTCGGTGCTAATCATGATGATCGAGGATCCGGAGGGATGGCCCGCCTTTCAACCGTACTTAGATGATTTCTTCAGTCTACGTAGTGGTTTTCTTTTGTGTTCTATTGTAGGAATACCTTGTGCATTAAATTACAAAGCTGATAGTGTAGCCCGTAGTGTTAAAGGATTGTCTAGATCTCAAGCATTTGTAAAAAATGTACCCAAGGTCTGGTCCCGGTTTATTTGAATCGAGTAAAGTTGACAAAAAAAATTAAAAAAAACATAATAGGGATATTCTAGATAATTTTGTCATAATTTTATTATTTGAAATCGAGTTTTGGGGAAGAAAGGAGGACTTATTAATTCAATGATTTATAAAGAGTTATAAATCTTTAAAATATTATTCTAATTCAATCTTGACTTTTGAAAAAAATTGAAACTTTAAAATATCAATAAAATATTGTTATAAAATCTACAAAATAACAAAATATTAAAAGTGAGCTCTACAAACCTATATTAACAAGATTCTATTATAACATATTTTGAAAAAATTTAATAGTATGTGAGAGTACGTAAAAACATGTATAAAGCAAATTATGTGTGGAAGTCAAGTAAACTTTGTTGAATGAAATGAAACCATAAGAAACTGTTGGACGCGATTCTTAGCTGAGAAGAACAAATCAAAAAAGCATTAATGAACATCTGATCAGCTGGATATCCAAGAGAATAATGAGTTTGCTGGGAAAAGTAATGTTACATGATTGGATAGACTTTCCTTTATGGAGTGTTTGGAGAGATTCTAGGATTGAGGCTAAGACTATCTCCAACTATTCCTCCATATTTTACTCCAAAATGGAGTTACTCTATTTTTTTCATTTCTTCTTTAACCCATTACTCTACTTCTACTCCAAAAATAATATTCCAAACATATTCTCTTTTTCAATTTATCGAATATTTTTAATAAAATCCTTTTAGTTTTAATAGTTATAAATTTAATCCATTTAATTTATTTTTAACATTAGTTTTAGAAATTTATAAATATTATTGAAAATTATACATATATTATCAAATAATATTACATTACACCACATAAATAAAGAAATAAAATACAAAAATATTATTATAAAGTATTTTACTGTAATGATTTTGTGAGTTTATCAAATTTATAAAGTTTTTTATAAAGTAGTTTATTGTAATGATTTTGTGAGTTTATAAAAAATTTTAGGTATAATATATATGATTACATATAATTACGTATAATACATATTATTAACTAGATTAATCATTTTTAAAATATATAGTTTTATTAAGCACAACTAATGTAAATAGATTTGATTAGGTACAAAAATCAAATAAAAATTGAAGGATTAATTTGTAAATAAAAGAAATCTCACTTCAAAATGGATGGATGAATAGTGTTACTCCAAATTTGGGATAATACTATTCATTCTTCTATTTTGGACTAAGATATGGAGTAGAGTTGGAATTGGGTTGGAGTTGGTTTTACTCCATAAATTAGTATTGGAGAGGAAAATGGAGTTGGGTTGGAAATGCCCTAAAGACTTATAAATGGGAAAGATAGGTCTCTTAAGCTGTAAATCTTAAAGAGATATTAGGGGAGTGTTTTTGCTTTTGAAATAGATAGAGAACGAAACCACCATTGTCAGCGAGAGGTTTTTGTTTTTTGTTTTTGTTTTTGTCAACTTCAAATTTCATTAAAAAGTATTCCACCTAACTCGAGAAGAGTTTAAAAAAGTAGAATTACTAGCCAAACCACAGACACAACGGGCTAGGGAATCCGCTTTATGATTCAACAAACGAGGAATAAGGTGAAGAGAAAATAACCTCAATGTACTCTTCAAGCAGGCAAAATCTTCGATGTAAGGAGTGAAAACCGACCAATCTTATAGATTAGATAACATTTTCAAAATTTTTACACAGTCAGTTGTCATCTCTACTTTTGTGATATCCAGTGAAAGAAGGCATGTCATTGCCCACAAAATTGCTTCAATTTCTGAATGGTAAGAGGCTTCTCCAAATCACTTCGGCGCCACTACATGCTCCTTCCAAGCCATCAAGAAAACAAAATTATCCTATACCAGAGAATAGTTCTGAATCTTTCCAAGAGCCGTTTACAAAACATTTGTACCCTGTAAAAGTCGGATTCACATAGGTAGGTCATGCCACTGCTTGCCAATGTTGGGCTGAGTCTAAAGCCTTTGGTTGATGCAACTCCAAACCTAAACGAGCATGATCCCATTCCAAGAATTCAGTTTCAGCAAAACGATGAAACTCTCTAGGTTCCCAAACTATATTCGAGAAGGTCTTATCATTTCTCGCCTTCAAGACAATCCATAAAATCCATGGGAAAACATCTTTATTGACAAATTCATGAATTCTCCAAAAAAGGTAATCCATATTTGTGAAAAGTCAGGATCCCGGAAATACATGGGCTGCTAAAAGAATTGATGGTAAAACCCATGTTTGAAATGTCTGAGGACATATAAATAAAGCATGATTTATTGTTTCCTCCTCTGCACCACAAAGATCACATAAAGTTTTACAATTAATTCCAAGATGTCTTAACTTGGCCTTGACAGCCACACCATTAGAAATAACCTGCCACATAAAATTCTTAATTTTGGAGGACATTTTATCTCCCAAGTATGAGCTTGAAGAGTCTGGAAAGTTGGTCCAAAATAAATATCATTATTTCTAGATAGCCCACTTTCCGAATAAACCCAATAACCAGATACCGAATATCTTCCATTCTTAGTAAAATGTCAATCCCATTAATCATCCATATTCGTCCTAGGAATTGGAATTCCAAGGACTAACTTCACATCTGGTGGTTAAAAAAATTGGCGTAACAATGGCACCCTCCATATTTGATTGGGCCAGTCAATCAACTGACCAACCGTCAAGTCAATATATATTTGGATCCAATCTATTAGCTGGTCGAGGTGAGAAATTTGGGATCCAAGGATCATTCCAAACCAAAATAGTTTTTCCATTACCTAACCTTTTAATTAACCATTTACTAACTAATGATATAGCGGAGGAAATACTACGCCAGCCATATGATCGAGATGAAACCTTTCTCAAATCCATAGGATTGGATGATTTAAAGTACCTTCCTCTAAAAACTCTTGTGTATAAATAATTAGCGCGATAAATCAACCTCAAAAGTTGCTTGGCGAGCAATGCACTATAAAACTCATCAAGGGTTCGAAAACCCATTCCTCCTTTTGTCTTTAGTTTACACATATTTTTTCATTTTACCGAATGTACCCCTTTTGTAACATTTAATTTACTCCACCAAAAGTTAGAGATAGCATAATTCAACTTCATTATCAATGATTTTGGTAAGCAGAAACAAGGGACTACATAGGTTATTAAAGCCGTCAAAACTGACTTTATTAGAACTTCATTTCCTCCTTTTGATAAAAATTTGGAGGACCAGCTATTTATTCTTTCCTGTAATTTTTCTCATACAAAGGCGAAGACTTTAGTGAGAGATTTTTGTTTAAGGTGTGTTTCTAGATTTAGGTTGGTTAGTGTAATTATGCATGGGCAAAATACTCAAAACTAAAAACTTGAACCAAAACCGACTTGAGCTAATGAGTATGGGGTAGTACCCAAAACTGAGGAAAATACTCGATATGCCCTCTTTCTTTATACATGTGGGTATCAGGTAATATTCGGAATTGAATTGATATGCAAATAAGTTCCCAATTGACCCATTTACATTTAAACATATATGAGATTTTAGGATAATTTATCGAAAAACTTTAGGGTATTTAGGTATTTTTCGAATATTTGGGTATCTTATAAAAATAATTATATTTCGGGTATAAAATACTCGAATTAGTGGAATCGTAAAAATTTGTCTAATATTTATACATGAGCTGAACATGAACCGATACCAGAACTAATCGGAATTGTATTTAGTTCCTAAATAGATACAGAAAATATGGACCCGAACCGACCCGAAACTAGGTGGAACCATCACGAACCCAAACCAAAATAGATACGGTTACTAAATGAGTATAAAATTTTCATATCCAAAAGACTCAGATCCGAATGGATATTACGCAGACCCGACCTGAATACCTGAATGCTCAGGCATAAGTGTAATTCCAACAAGGTGAGACTTTTGTACAAAAGTTCATTTTAATAAAACTAGTGTAAAGTGTTTGATCGGTGCATTTTCGTTCAATATTTATGTGTGGTGTCTTTATACAATTACAATTGGTATCAGAGCCTCGCATCTAATTACATCAAGTGAGATTCTAAGGACGGTATGAAGAACACACAGTAGTTTGTGGTTATCGGGGAACCATTGAAGCTTAATCCAAATAATAATGGTTACTGGAAACTTCAAATGAAATACATCATTAAGGGGATTGATGAAGAGGTATGTGGAGCTGTTGAAGAATGATGGACGCCACCAAAAATGAAGAATGAAGATGGTGTAATTATTACTAAACCAAAGAAGAAATGGACAGTTGATGAAAAACCAGAATCCATGTTCAATTCCAAGGCGCTGTCAGCAATCTTCAATTCACTGGCAATAAATCAGTTCAAACGGGTCCAATGATGTAAAACAACAAAGATGGCATGGGATATTTTTGAAATTTTGTTCGAAGAAACCAGCAATTTTAAACGTACCAGAATCGACATATTGGCCTCACGGTTTGAATCTTTGAATATGGGAGAACCAAAAAATGTTGAAGATATCAGCAACAAACTTAGCACTCTAGCGCATGAGGCACTGGTTTTTAGGAAGAACAAACAAGGACAAAAACTTTGTAAAGAAATTCCTTCGATATCTTCTTACTAAGTTTCATGCACATCGATATGCCATTGAAGTAAGTATAGATTCTGATAATTTAAGGTTTGATAAAATGATTGGAATGATGCAGGCACATAAAATCCAACTTAGCAAGAGTATTGAACCTCATCACGGGAAAAAAAATTGTCTTGTTAGCTGAAGAATCAACCAGAGATGATCTGGAAGACAAAGTAGGACTAATTATCAAGAACTACCTTAGGTAGCTGGAAAAGGTCAGAAAAGAGACAATCACGTGGGTTCCAGACAGATTCCAAAAAAAATCAATAGAAATCAGACAAGCAGTGTCTTGACTATCAAGGGTATGGTCACTTCAATGTTGATTTTCCAACAGCTAAGAGAAAAATGAGATTCAAATGCTTTAAATGCCAAGGATATGGTCACACAAAATCTGAGTGTGTTGGAAATACAAAGCGAAAAGATAAAACTACTCTTGTGAGTTGAAGCGAAAGTTACACAAATGATGAAGATGAGGATGATGTCCTAAACGGTTTATGGCCAATTTCGGGGTAATTGAAGCAAGTAATGAAACTTAATCATCCGCTGATAAGGATGAAAATGGACAGAACTCTATTGTTAACAACAATCAGAGTGCTGAAAATAATCAAGATTCTGAGGATGAGGATGATCAGGACTCAGATGATGATTTGGGTTTATCTCCAAAAGATGAGTTGGCATTGTAGTAAGGAACTTGGTCAAATTAAAAGAGAAGAATAAGAAACTCATCGTGGATAACAAGATCTTATTTGATAAAACTCTAAGATTAGAAACATAACTGGAAGCAGAAAAAACTAAGAATGCAGAGCTTGAAAGTCGTCTAATGGAACAACTCAAGAACATCAAGATGCGCTCAAAAAGTAAAAAAGACCTTGACAAAATTTAGCAGTCTAGAAAAACAGATAAAGCAAACTAAGGACTCGAATATCGAGGCTCTGAAAACACAACTGCTAACACCATTTTTATAAACTAGTAGGAACAGGTTCTGCTCCTAAGATAGATCACAGAGCATCAAACACCTTTTAAACTACCTCACGAGTGCATGTAAGAGCCAAAACTTCTAATCATTTCAACCAATATAGCTACAGGGAATACAAGGAACAACTTCGTGAGTGTTGGTATTGCAGTAAGTATGGTCACATTAAGTCTTAGTATTACAGGTTCCATAATCGACTTCACAGAATTCTAAGACAATGTCAATACTACAAGGACCATCAAAACAACAACAGGGTTTGGGTTAGAGAGTTGAAATTGTATTGTCAAGTTGCAACATAGTAGACAAGAATCAGAATGATTCAAAAACAGAACATTGGTACTTTAATAGTGTTTGTTCCAGATATATGATTGGGGGAATAGGAAATCTTAGCAATTTTGAAGTTATCTCCGGGAGGAGAGTAACATTTGGTGGAAGAGCCAAAGGTGAAGTTAAAAGAAAAATGTATACGGGAGGACAAGAACAACCAAAATTGAGTAATGTCTACTTTGTTAATGAACTGAAGGTAAACCTCATAAGTATCAACCATATGTGTAATCTAGATCTCAAAGTTACCTTCACAAAAGTTGGGTATGAAGCCATAAACTCTCAGAGGCAAGTCATACTCAAAGGATTAAGGTCAAGAAACAATTGTTACAAGTGTATGAGTGTTGTTCAAGACAATGAGGCACAACTCTAGCATAAACGGTTGGGTCACATGAATTATCATAAAATGGTTGAGCTGGCAAATCAAGAGATTGTACAAGGATTGCCAAAGATCCAAGCAAACCAAGACTTTGTGTGTGAACCATGCAGTATAGGAAAGCAAGTCAAAACACAATATCACTTAGTTCAAGATGTTAAATCAAAATCCCCTTTGGAATTAGTCCACATGGATTTGATGGATCCAATACAAGTAAAAAACACAGCTGGTAAAAAATACATTCTAATAGTTGTTGATT
Organism: Lepidium aucheri; assembly: GCA_900406435.1. Lineage (NCBI taxonomy): Eukaryota > Viridiplantae > Streptophyta > Magnoliopsida > Brassicales > Brassicaceae > Lepidium > Lepidium aucheri. The sequence continues at coordinate 26,450 of OVBA01002747.1, forward strand.
ATTATTCACGATATACTTGTGTCAAATTCTTGAGAGAAAAGAACGAGACTCTTGAAAGCTTCAAGATTCTTGCACTTCGACTAATGAGAGGGAAGATAATAAAAATGACCATGGTGGAGAATTTTCGAATGATGTGTTTGGCCAATTTTGTGGAAACCAATTTTTTGTTCCTCAATAATCAGCCCCTCGTACTCTTCAACAGAACATTTTTATAGAAAGAAAGAACATGACGCTGTAGGAAATGACCAGAGCCATGTCACATAGGAACAGAGTAGCCAAACACTTCTGGACAGAAACTATCAGTACTTTATGCTTTATCATCAACAGAGTGTATGTTCAGAAAGGAACCAACAAGACAATGTATGAGCTCTGGAAAGGGAAGTCTCCATGTGTTAGTTACTTTCATGTCTTCGGTTGTGTTGCTATATTCTGAATGATAAAGATCACATGGAAAATTTGATTTAAGAAGCAACAAAGGGATTTTTGTGGGGTATTCAAGGACAAGTACTGCATATAGAGTCTACAACAAGCGTACTATGATGTTTCAAGAAACAGTGAATGTTATTTTTTATGCTTCATCCTCTCTATTGATTGAAATCCTACCTACAACTCATGATGGTCAGGATCAACAATCGTCTGTTCCAGAATCAGACTCATGCACAGAAACTCAGAAACTCAATCATACTCAAGATCGAGTACAAGTCATATCGAAACCATTCACAAATAGATGTGACTTACAAAGTGGAAAAGTCACAAGAGGAAAATAGATCGGTTTTAAACAGCTTGTTGAAGGAAGGAAAACTGCTAAACTTGTTCAATTTTTGTGTTTTGTCTCTGCTATTAAGACTAAAACTCATAAAGAGGCTCTTCTTGATGAATTATGGATCGAATCAATGCAAAAAGAGATAGGAAATTTCTGACGCATGAATGTGTATAGACTTTTTCCACGTCCTAAAGATGCAAATGTTGTTCAGACAAAGTGGATATTTAAGACCAAGATAGATGAAAATGGTAATGTAGTTCGTAACAAAGCATGTCTGGTTACACATGGGTACTCACAATTGAAGGAATTAATTTTGATGATGAGTCATTTTCTCATGTGGCAAGAATAGAGGCTATCAGATTACTATTGGGTATGGTGTGCAAGCATCAATTAAGCTCCATCATATGGATGTTAAAGTATATTCTTGAATAGATGACTACAAGAGGAATTATATGTTTAACAAAAAAGGATTCGAAGATCTAAAACATCCAGACTATGTATACAAACTACACAAAGATCTATATGGTCTTAAGCAAGCCCTCGGATCATTGTACGACATCAAGCTACATTCCTAAGAGATCACATATATACTCATGGAAGTGTTTACAATACCTTGTTCATTCAAGAATATGTCTCAGATTTTATGGTTGTATAAATTTATGTGGATGATATTGTGTTTGGATCACCGAATCGGAGGATGGTGGATAATTTTTCCAAAATCATGACTCAAGAGTTTGAGATGATCATCTTGGTGAACTCAACTTTTTCTTGGCCTTTAAGTGAAAAAACAATAATGATGGGATATTTGTTACATAGAGTACGTATCCTAAGACTTGGTTCAGCATTTTGTTTTTACCACAAGCAAGGAATCCAGAACACCAATGGCTAAAACATAAAAGCTAGTCAAAGACAACACATGAGAAAATGTGGATGAGAAGATCTACAAAAGCATGATTGGAAGCTTACTCTATCTTACAGCAAATCAGCTAGAAATTTGTTATACAGTAGGACTTTGTGCTCGTTATCAAGCCAAGCTAAAAAAGTCTCATCTACTTGCTGTAAAGCGCATTATCAAGTATGTTAACACTAAATCTGGGTATCTACTATACCAAGGACACAAACAACAGTCTAGTTGGATACTATGACCGCCAAAGTACAAGTGGGGGGTGTTTTTTCAAGGGAAACAATATGATCTCGTGGCTAAGTAAAAACAAAATAGTGTGTCCTCGTCCACTTTGGAAACTGACTACATCATCTTAGGTAATTATTGTACACAAATTCTTTGGATGAAACAGATGGCTATAGACTATGATACTCTCTCTCTGAACCCTTGCTAATTTATTGTGATAATCAAAGTACCATAAACATCGCTAAGTACTTTGTCCTTACTCTTGTACTAAGCATATTATAATCAGATATCATTGTATTCAATAACTTGTTAAGGAGAAACTGGTCACTATCGATCATGTGAACACTGAATTTTGAGTTGACTGATATTTTTATAAGACCCTTAAATTTTAATCGACTCATTTAATTAAAAACTACCATATGAGTTTGTGAAATATAACTCTTGCAGTTGAGTGTCTAAAGTGTGGACATGTACATGCATAAGAACATTTTATTGCATCTTAACTTTGGTGATTCGACGGTACATTTTCAAGTTGTACAATCTATGGAAAACAGATACTTATCATAAATTTATGTACATTATGAGCAAATGCAGTGTTACTGTATACCAGGAGGTCAAAGAGCTTAGGAGAGCAATTGTATCAGCTGACTGAGAAGTCAAGTGATGTCCTTGATACAACATTATGTATACAATACAGACCAATGTTATACATGTGAACACTGATTTGAGAAGTCAAGTGATGCTTGTGTTCCATTCAAGTACAATCAAATGTGTGTGAACTACACGCTAAAATATCAAGAAATGATCATGTTCCACTCAAGTATATTAGAGGGTCTGTATCATGATTTTAATAAAAAAGGTTCTGATGATACACACAACCTCCTAACTCTCCGAAGGAAATTTCATGTGTGTTTTGCAATGTCACGAATAGAGTTTTGCAAAATACACAGGATAAAGGCATATTTAATGAAAGACTAGCCATAGAAGTAAACCGATAATGTGTTGTTAACTTGCTTGCTCCTGTTGTGTGATGTGATCTCAAATAAGTTATGTTTTCTTGTTACACAACTTGTTGTGGATAATTTCAAATGTACATAATTAATTTGTTAATCTGGAATCTATTTTAATTTTAAAAATTGTGTTCACATGCTTTGCTTTTGGTCTGGGTAACTCACTTGTTCGGACCAACTTTGTATGGACCATATGTTTGTTGGAATTTTTTAGTATATGTTGGTTCTTTTGCTTTATCTCTTTGGCCAACTTTTACAAGTGAATATGTATGATAGGCCAATTGAATTTTTACTGAGACAGTTATGTGTATAATCTCAAAAAATTGGAGGGAAAAACACAGGGTTTCATGCACCTCCTCGTTTTTGGTGAACGGTCATTCAATTTTCCTCTTTACTTACTTCTTCATACTTTCATCTCTTCACAAACCACATATGAACTGTAATCATGAAAGTTATCTTCTCCACTCTCTCTCTCTTCTCATGAAACACCAATCATCACCTCCACCCACTGCCGGCAAATCATCGATGTTGTCTCCACATAATCCTTCTGCCGTCGAGTCTCCTCCGTTGCAACTCACACATTACACAACGGTTAGTGGGATGTTCACTTTTTAAAGCAATCAAATAATTACAACAAATTCAAATAATCATGACATTGTAGCATTTGAGGTTCAAATTCACAGGGAGTCTAGAATCAATGCGATAAGATTTTAAAGAAATGATTCAAGCTAAAGAAAATAAATATTGTTTTTGGTGAAATCACAATTACTCAAATCAAACAAACACAAACAAGAAAGCAAGATGAGATAAAACAATAGAAAAAATAATAGGTCATAAGAAAGGCATATGATTCAGAGGAAACCAGTCAAATCAAGAGGCATAAGAACATATTAAGAACCTTCCTAGGACATGAACAACAAGACTAGAACAATCTACTCTCTTGGCATTGTACCCTTTGCTAGGCAATCAGACAAGCTAAACTCTCATTTGTCAATTAAACACCTAACAAGCATTAGCAAACAAGTTCACAAAGACCATTTTCCACCGTAACACTCAGCTCTAGCTGGCTAGGGAAGGAAAACTCACAAAAAAACTTTCAAGAATTTCATCAAACACCTCTCGGACGATAAAATATATTTTTGCATGGCATGTGCAAATCTAGCATTACAAGCACTCTAAATGAAAAAATTTAAAGGTCTAACAACCTAAGCCTCAAGATCTAACCATCAAACCCCATGAATCCTGACCTTCAACCTATTTTTTCACTACTCACACATGGTCAAACAAGAACAAAGCAAAGAAGAAGAAAAGAACAAAACACAAACATAATGACAAAAGAGAAGTTGATAGAGAAAGAATTCTTCGATAGATAGATGAAGATGATCTAAAAATAATCATCCAAATGAGTCTTCAAATCCTCTCAAAAGTAGTTTTCTAAAAAATTTTGGAATATAAGGCTTAGTTCTAAATAAGCTCAATAAGGACCCTGAAATATTAAAGGTTCCAAACACTAAAAGTAGGTTAAGTAAATTAGGTTAACCCGGGACAAATCGGTTCAGACCCATGAATAAAAAAGGGTATTTTTGAGTGCACATCATCGCAATCGACGGATACTTGTCTTGTATTGGCCTTCGGCTCCTCAGTTCAGCTGCTATTCGCTTTAGGAATAGGTGCTCATGTCGCGGTTGCTGCACGGGTTTGGCTAGGCCGTGACTCACCTCGGTTTGGCCGCTACCTTCCTTGGAAATAAATTTTGGTTTGCTTCTTGTACACAAAACAAATCGTGACCTTGTATAGTTTGGCTGCTACTCGGGTTGTGCTCTCGACCTGCTCGGTCGTGCCTTCAGTTGGATTAGGCCAAGATTGCTTCCTATTTAGCCACAAATCGGACAGAAACTTGGCTCCTCCTTTTTGTTCTGTTCTAAGTCCTTACTCATTCTTTCCATGCCTTATGTTCTCCACTGAATGTATCCGAGTCCATCTCCATCTCTCACCAAAGTCCAATTCTCCTAAACAAGACTCAATGAAGAAAAAATATGCAAGACTCTAGTCCTAGACTCTAAAAATGAAATATAAATGTGATACAATGAGTTTTAATCCTATATCCTACTGCAAGTGCACAGCAAACAAAATAGTATTTAGAGATCGAATCCACGAAGACCAATTATCACACTAACGATTGTATTATCTAACTAGAGCTAAGAAGACGAATATTCTGATTCGAATTGATTTTAACTAAGGAATGTAATGTAAAACAAATACTAAAGACATCAAGCTTAGGGAATTCGTAAGGAAATCAAAGGCTAGAATGAGGAATCTATTCAGGTAAGTTCAGTTCCGTTCTCGACTCAGAAATAACGATTGACTACTCTACTCTCGCAGTGATAGCCACTTGATGAGTGTGATTTTTAACGGTTTTAGAACCCTATTTTAGGTTGTTTTGCATTTGATTAGATTGGTTTTCCATGCATTCCGGTCCATTTAGGTTAGTTTTGCACTTNCTCTACTCTCGCAGTGATAGCCACTTGATGAGTGTGATTTTTAACGGTTTTAGAACCCTATTTTAGGTTGTTTTGCATTTGATTAGATTGGTTTTCCATGCATTCCGGTCCATTTAGGTTAGTTTTGCACTTTTTGCACTTGCATTTGGAGTTTTGGAGTTTTTCTAGGAAAGGGAGCAAAAAGGAGCTTAAAATGGAGCTAAAGCTATTGGAGCCAGCTGCTAAGGAAAAGGAGTTGCTCAGACTCGGATTGCTGCCTCGTGTTTCGCAGGGTGAGGATCGCTCAGTTCGGTAACGGAAGGAAACCTCAGTCGCTAGCCTCAGTCTATCTACCGCGAGGAGA
>OVBA01002748.1:0-27285 GCA_900406435.1 Lepidium aucheri
ATTGCAAAAACCCTAAATCGACCTCAAAACTTCAATTTACACAAAATCGATCCGCAAACATGCCTCAGAATACTCTCCTACACTCATACACAACGTATTACACATTTCCCCTAAAAATCCCTAATTTCAAAAAAATTTCAAAACCCTAATTCGACCAAATTTCTTGATTAAACAACAAATCGGTATTAAAACATGCTTCAAATAACGATCATACGATGCATGAACAACGTTTGAACCGTTTTCCCCAAAAACCCAAAATCCAGAAAACTCAAAACCATAGAAATTCCTTCCCGACCCAAAACGAAAGCCAAAATCAGTTGTGAATCGGATTACCTTGCATCTCTGGGGTTTTTATCGGTGCGGATAACACCGCCTTCAAGCTCCATCGTCGATTCACCGCGAGTTGCCGGAATCGCCTCCTTCATCGCAGCAGAGAAAACGAGAGAAAGAGGGGAAGGAGAGAGAGAAATTTCTGAAGAAAATGCAAAAAAAATTCATTTTTCGCCCTTTTATATTTAACACAAGGACCAATCAGAGACGTCCACGCCTGCGTCTCTTAAACCACCGAACGTTTCTTATTTTAGAAACGTTTCTTCGTTTTTTTTAAAAATTTTTCTTTTCTTTTTAATGCTTTTTCCCTTAAGAAACGCATTAGAAACGACCAATAAGGTTGGTCTTAGTCTTTGTTTTATTCAATATGATAAGAATGCAAATACATACAAATGATAAATGTACTGGGCCTATCAGTTAACCCGCACGCCGATTTCAAAAGCCACACAATTGTGGTCTATTCAGACACAGGCCCAATTTCTGTTTTAGCCCACTATTCCTCTCTTCTTATTTCGTTTGTAGCCCACTGTAACTTTTATGTAAACCAGGCCATTTGGGCAAATCATAAATGAAAAAAAAAAAAACTTGTGAGAGAACCTTTGAGCTAACAGGCTTTACAAATACAACAGAGAAGTCGAGTACATAGTGCTCAATACAAACATAATTGATTATTAAGACAATCCAAGGAAAGAGAAGAAGCTAAAGTTCAGCTTGGAGCCACTGTTTGAAGCATCTGTAGCAGACAAATAATTTTTAGTGTAAGAGATACACAGTACGTAGACATGACATATAGGATTTAACACACCAAAAAAGTATGCTATGATCGATCTAAAAAGCTAAAAATCCTCTGCAACTGGATGATACCAAAGAGATAGTGTACGTCTGAAACAAATTGCTAATGTTATTATCAGGCTGAAACCAACATCTTCTAGGATACGGCTCATGTTTGCGCCATATTTGCTATCATTCTTATTCTATTTTTCCTTTTCAAGTGGTTCCTTTCATCAACTCATGCAAAAATGATGTAAGACAATACTTTGATCAAGGCTTAAACTGATCCAAGCTGTGTCAAATCTTAGAGATAACGAATGTAAAACAAAAGCTAAGATCACTTAACAAAAACATTTGAAAACGTTTTCAGGTTCAAACGAGTTAAGCAAGAACAAAGGATATCAATTTTGTTTTGGCTAATTTTCAATTTTCAACAACATTAAATCAGGTTAATTTTGCTAGGACATATCAATCTAAGTAAATGGTGTATTCAATTTTAGATTTTAACATTGAACTAAATAAGATATACTAGCTTTCTCCTATTCCGATCAAACGAAGATATTTACAAAATCAGCGAACAATATGAATCGATCGTCGAAGAGTTACCTAATCGAAGAAGCTCGATGGTGTTCAGTGAGAAGGAGCAGGCTGTTCCTGTTGGTGGTGAGATGATTTGGAAGGAGCCGAAGCTTTGCTGTAGATCTGCTCAGCGACGAGGTAAACGCAGAAGGCGGCGACGCCGATGCCAAGACCGGGAAGAGCGTGCCTCATTTGGTTCGAAAGCATCGGATGCTTTCTCCATTCGTCTCTTCGACGGAAAAATTCGCCGGTAGTGCCCAAAGGCTTTGCCATTTTCACCGGTATCCGATGTATCTTTTGCGACCGTACGCTCCTTACTATTTTATGCAAAGTATGGTGCTTTATAGATAACTATTGGGTTTTTAGTCAAATAGGGAGACATTTGCTATATTTGGATTTGGTCGGCCCAATTTCGTGCATAATCCAAGCAGCTAGATTAACCTTGTAAGCATAAGATGAATATTCACATTTTTTCTCACTTTTTGGTTAGATCCTATCAAAAATACAAAACATAGATAAATCAACTATCTAACTTTCTAACAATTCACACCATTGATTTTGGTACTATCATCATTCATTCATGTCATTAGATTAATGATTAGGATTTTATAAAGGGTCGACGATTAATTCTCCCCCTACATATAGAACCATATCCAACTTTAATATCTTTATAAATCCTCATGATCAGAACTTTTCAATCAATTTTTCCCAAAATCTAAATTTTTCTATCAATTTCCCCCTCACTAAAAAATTGAGTTGAAATGTTTTAACCGAGACGTACCATTATGAACCAAAAAACTGGATAATCCACACCCGCAAGTAAATCCACATCCGTTTATTAACCCGACCCGCATCTTATCCCCAAATTTGAGGTTAGAGAACCCTAATTTTTATTTTCTGTTCAGAATTCGATCAAAGAGAAAACATAGAGGTTTGTTTTTATCTTGACTTCTCGTTCTAAGGTTAGTCTGCTATAGCTTTTTCGAGTCATAGAAGATTGATTGTTTCAATTGGTGATGTTTGTGGTTGTAATTTATAGATGGAGTCATGAGTGATTTTGAATGTGAGTGGTAGAGATCAGTTCGTGACTGGGATTCCAAAGAAATGTTGGTGTGATGTGGCAGTGGTCTGGAAGATTTTAAAATCATCAAATAATCTTGGCCGAGGGTATGACCGTTGCTCATATGCTACAATATTGAAGGTATATCATTAACTTGTTTGAGTTAACTCTAGTATATGTTAATTAGTAATGTCTACTTTTACATCATAGCTTCCAGGCGGTGATCACATCTTTAAGTGGTAGATGAAGCTATTGTGGATGAGATAGAAAAGCTTGACAAGAAGGTGTTGGAGATGGAATGTATCAATATGGGCCAGCAATAGACATTGATTGAGCAGCTCCAATTGAAGTTCAAAAATAAATTAGTGGAGAGAGTCGACAGTGCACTTGTTGAATCCGAGTGTAGGTTGAAAAAACTTATTCTATGCGCATTGGTTTTAGGTACTTTGATTAGATCTTAATCTAGCCATGTGCCATTAAAAGGCACATTCATGGTCTTACTAAAAACAGAACTCAGATCTGAAAAAATATAGTGTCCATCCAAATCGAGACGTACCACCATAAACCAAAAACCGGATTACCCACACCTGTAAGAAAACCTACACCCAAATCTGGGATAAAGACAGAAGGAATCTGGTCCAATTGCTGTTTTTTTTTCTGTCTTCGACTTTGTGGAGACCTGTGTTTTTGGTAAACCCGTCGGAACGGTCAATAGCTGCTCAAAACATATAAATATTGACTAATCTGGCTAATATTTACAATTCATGTGATGGTATTGATACTGTTGAAAAGTTTTTTTAACTTTAACCTACTTTAACTTTATATCTAATTGAATGTCTAAATCTCCTTTATTGATGTTGGCTGACAGAGTTTCAGTGCTCAGCTGTAGGTCTCTATTACTGGGAGACTGAGGAGAATGAGAGTTTGTGGGTTGAGGGTGGCATGCTCCCTAGGGCCAGACCAACTCTCATACGAGCTCCCGCCGGTCCATTTATTTGACTGTAAACATATTATTTATTTAAAAACCGCCTAAAATTACCTAGGCCCCGCCTAAACTTTCTATGCGCTAGGTAGAAGGTCACCGTCCATCTACCACCTAGCAATTTTTTGAACGTTGGCTACAATATATTGGATCTCTCATTGAAGTCTGAGAGTGGATGACATGACATACATTTAAGGAGCCTAAAATATGAAACAATTGCACCAAAATCGGATTTAGATTTAGATGATGGCCCCAAAAAATGGAATGAGGATTGAGTCATAACAGAATTTTACTCTACTTGTCAAATCCTATTACACTAAGATGTTGATGTAGTATAATATGTGTCAATCCAAGTGGGAGTGTAACTAGCAATCAGAATTGATAGACTTCTCTAATTCAAGCCAAATCGAATGAATGGGTCGTTATCTATCAACTTAAATGGTGAAACAACGGGAAACTGAAATAATAGTCAAGTAAACAAAAGGTGAATTTGAACGAGCAATTCAAAAGTAACTGTACAATGGAAATTAAGTGCAGTGAAAATAGAAAACAAGTGCAGTAAAAACAACTAAGCAATGGATGAGAAGAAAGGTTTCTTAAGGGACGGAGATCATGGACCAACATCTCACTTTAAGTCACTAAATCGCTTAATAAACTCAAACAAAGCTGATCTCTAGGCAAATAACTTATAACTATTGAGTCCACTCTCGTGGCAAACAGTCTCAGTAAAGCTATCAACCAACCTTATCATCATAAGCGTTTAACAACCTAACTGGCGTGAAACAACAATTTAAACAAGCCTAATAAACACCTTAGACAATTAATCTCTTAAGCTAAGGACGTAAATTTCTGAGACGGTTCGATCAGATAATTCAACACACCTATCGGGAGCTAAAAGTCTAAAATCTTGTCTCTATTGGTCAGAAAGGAACAAGCATTAACAACACCGAAAAAAAATCTATATTATTCTACTCTTAAGTGACTTAGAAAACTTTACGATCAACTATGGTCTAGTCCGTTCCCTTACGAACCCTAAGTTAACTACTCATAAATCATAAGTGAAACAATCAATATAATAATCAAAGTGGATGACATGAACAAGGAATTTAGAAAGTAAACTTAGAATGAAAGCAAACTGAAACTGAATTAAAACTTAGATAAAATGAAAGTGAAATCTTGTTCTGGAATTACAACGATGAAAAGTTCCAAAAGTTTCAAAAGTAACGGTAAAGCTTTGATTCCCCCACTTCGTCACACCAAGGAGGTATTTATACTAAACCCCCATCAAACCTAATAAGTAGAAAATGAAAATCTAAGAAACATAATGATTTGACTTTATGGGTCGAATCGAGTCATTGGGCCGTCACAAGTGGAGTGACTCGGCCTATCTGGTGCAGTAGGATTTGTTGAGATACAAGGCCCGGAATGAGTCAACCTTCTGTCACCATGACATGATCCTAGTTTTCGTTGATTTGTGATTTGAGTTGCCATTGGTTTGCAATCCGAGTTGTCGTTACCGTTGGTTTGCAATCCAAGTTGTCATTACCGTTGGCTTGCAATCTGAGTGTTGTTGTTGTTGGTTTGCAATCTGAGTGGCGTTGCCGTTAGTTTGTAATCTGAGTGCCGTTACCGTTGGTTTGCAATCCGAGTTACCATTGCCGTTGGTTTGCAATCTGAGTTACCATTGCCGTTGATTTGCAATCCGAGTTACCATTCCCGTTGGTTTGCAATTAGAGTACCGTTGTTGTTGGTTTGAAATCCGAGTTACCATTGCCATTGGTTTGCAACCTGAGTTACCATTGCCGTTGCTATCCAATCCGAGTTACCAGGATTTTTCATTCCGAGTTGTCGTGCTTCTTCATTTTTAGTCCAAACTTTCTGAAAATAACTCCAAATACAATGTGTATGCTATGCAAATGTAACTTATGCGAATAAAATACAAATGACTCGAACGTAATGTAAATGCAACAAATATGCATGAAAAGTAAACTAAAAATGACACCTAAAACATGCTAAAATGAGTGTATATCAACTCCCCAAAACTTAGACTTTGCTTACCCTCAAGCAAATGAAAAGAACTAAGTTGGAGAAAAGGTTGCAATGTCGAAAACTAATAACCAGAAACAAGCTGAAATGAATACAAAACTCAAGGTCCTAGTTGCAAGTTCTAGTGGTGCAGTTCAAACATGCTTTACTTAAAAACTTTAGCCATGACAATCACAATTCAGTCTAAGCTCAGCCACGACTTAATTATGCATTCAAATCCACCTACCCTCTTAACGTTCATTAGCTCAGTAACCGCGAATCTGTCTATACATTACCTAAGAATTCGTTTGGTCAAGGGTAAAGTCCAGAGATTAAAATGATCTCTACGAGTAACTGGTCAATCATAACACAAGGGGTCACTCATGAATGGACCAAGCTTTAGCATAATGCTAAAAGTAAGAACCAACAGGCGCATGCAAAGTCATGTCTTCATCTACCCATATGCCCATAATTGATCTTAACCTAGCCAATCTAGCCCAGAATATAATTCTACTCTACTCTTATACTAAAGGCGTTTTCATATTTTTCTACTCAATAGATCATCTTCTTTTTGTTTTAGCTTTTCAATTCTTATCTAGGGAGAAGGATGTTTCCCTAATTTACTTTAGCGGTTTTGGTTCTGTACAATCAACACTGGTTTCTTTTCTTCATATTCTTAAGACATTAAGACTTTTTGGTCCATTTTCCTTTTCTTAATCTTGAAACCTTATTCACACATAGCTTTCCCCAAAACCTTTACTAGATTAGCATATAAATTCATCATTTTCTCATCCTAAATCTTTAGACTTTCACCCATTCTTTCCTTCATTCTGTTTCTCTGCTTAGACACAAGCAACCGCGACCCCAAACAAAACCACCTAATCCTAGTCTGGTCCAAAAATTGTGAACCAGAGACTACATGAAGGCATGACTTTGTCGGCTCCCACCTAATACTATATGCCAAGTTTTGACCAAAAAGAAACCTTATAATCACACAGCAAAGCACAACATGGTTCGAAAGCATATCATAATGTAGCATGGTGGGATTTTACTTGGATTAACAAGATAGATGCAGGAGGGGTAAGAAAATCCAAGTATTCTAGTAATCCACAAATTCAGAGTTGATGCACAGAAAAGATAGTTATAGATCAGATTTATGGTCATCACTTAGTGAGGATAGGCGTCGAATCAAAACATGTTCAATCATGGCGTAAGAATTATGCTAAATATTCCTAACATGGTCCAGTCTTAACTTTCAGGACAAACATGGAATGCAACAAAGAACCTAGAAACTAGGGCCTTGAATCTAGCAAGTCAATCAATAAGTTTAAGCGGCTATTATCCTCATAATTTCCTATGCATCTAGACTCAATCCTACATGATATGCTACTACATGACACTCTTTTTATGATTGTTTTGTGTGTGTTTCCTATGCCTTAGATCCAATGCATGAACTGAATAAAGATAAAAACTAAGAAACACGGAAAACATGTTAATAACCTCTAGGATCCTCCTCTAAAGTTAAACTACACAGTCCCTTGTGTAATAGAAGTCGAAAGGAAAGTCTTAAACAAACAAAGCAAATGGAACAATGCAAAAATATATACAATGGAGTTGAAGAAGTTGTTACCTTGGGCCAAACAAAGAGATCCCGCTAGATCCATATCCACTCAATGTGCTTGTTTGAGTCAACAGTGGTTTGACGTGGTGGTGGTGCGTGCGAATCAAGGGTGCGGATCGTGTCAGGTCAAAGTAGTGGCGTAGGGACTCAGAAGTGCAGACCGAGTCGGAATGGCGGTGACACTTGGACTTGGAGCAGTAACCAAGTCAGAAAGGTGGCACGGGACACAAAAATGTGGATGGCTTACTTGACTAGGAGATGTAGTCCAAGTTGGAGAGTTGCGGTGGCTGGAATCTAGACTTAAAGTCTTGCATCTCACGCTTTAGAAGAATCCAGCTGATTGTGATATCTTGGCCTATTATCCACGACCTGAAACACACAAAAACAAAAAGGAAACAAAGCAAAATTACAGGGAAACGAAAGAAAGTATATACAAGGATATGCATGGGACTTTCTCCCAAGTGAGCTTGTTTATAGTCTCAAGCTCGACTTTTCACCCCCATCAGACTTGGGGTGATTCAGAAAGAGGAATTGGAGTCCCCTCTGATGTGGTTCTAGTAACCATGTGAAGCTTGACTTTTTCCCCATTATTTGGAATATCATCTCCTTCCTTGCTAACCAAGGTGATGACTCCACAAGACATAACCTCTTTGATGCTAAAAGGTCCTGACCAATCTGATTTGGCTTTTTTGAGAAGAGAAGCTGCTTGACTTTAGCAAATGGCTTGGGACGCTTGCTGGTCTTCACCCTGTTCTCAATTACTCCATCCACAAATCTGTTGGATTGCAGAATTTTATAATGTCCAAAGTCCAATTTGTGTAGCTTGCATATCTCCTTAGGAGGTGGTTGTGTAGTCTCACTGCAAGCAAACATAGATTCGAGGCTTCTCCCATCAAACACCTCCTCATACATGGTGGCTCTCCTGCAGTAGTCACTAGCTTTGCCACTCCTAACCAATACAACCTAAGGGAGCTTAAGAGGTTAGACATCCATCTGGTCCAATCCCTCAATTGAGAAGCTTTTTCCTTCAATAGTTGGCCTCATCTTTGCCTTATGGATATCAAACTTCATTTTGAGGTCTTTCCCAAGGTTGAGCTTGATTGTTCTACTCCGCACATCAATTACTGCACCATATGAGGCTAAAAACGGTATACCACGGAGTAGTGGATCTTGTGGTTTTTCATCCATATCCAGCACCACAAAGTCTGTGGGAACTTCTATGTTGCCAATCTTAATTGGCAAATCCTCCAACAAACCATACGGCAATCGAGTATACCTATCAGCTAGGATCAAAGAGAGTTTACAAGACTTGTAGTTGTTGAATCCCAGCCTTTTAGCAAGAGAGAGTGGCATTAAGCTGATTGAAGCTCTAAGATCACAAAGACATTTGCTGAAGGTTAAGTGACCCAATGAGCATGGTAAAATGAATGTCCCAGGGTCCTCTAGCTTCTCTTGCACTATCCTCCTCTGTGTGATGGCACCACACTCATAAGTCTCTACTCCCATGCTCTCCGCTTCCTTAGTTCTCTTCCTACTAGCTTCTTTTAGGAGCTTCTGATAAGGAGGTATAAGTGTAAATGCATCCAAGATAAGATTCTTCAACTCAATCTCCTTTATCTGCTTATCAAAGAGACCCTTGTACTTTTAGTAAGTTCCTTCTTGAACCGTGCAAGAAAAGGTAATTAAAGCTTGTATGAGGGTGGTGCTGAAGTCGTGCTCTTTTCTTTAGTTTCTAATGGGTTTTGAGCATCAAAGGTTGTGGTTTTGGGTTTGACTCGACCTGGTATGTCGAGCATGGCGTCAAGTGTACTTTTTCACAAGACGTAGCACGCAACTGCCTTCATGTTGAGTCTCTTGATCGAGTGGGGTCTTTGGAGTTGATATTTTGCCAAATTTTTGATCTGGTCGTCCTCCCCTTCCTGAACCACACTGTCCTCAGTGTATATATCCTTTCCAACATATTGAGAAAACTCTTTACCACTTCTCAAGGTAATAGAGTGGGCTGTGTATTCTTTGGGATTTTGAATGGCTTTTCTTGGTAGTTACCCAGAATTCTTCATAGAAGAGGATCCTTGTTGACTCTCAAGGTGTTTGAGTCTCACATTCAATGTCTCAAACTTTCAGTTGAGATCATTGTGTGATGCGTATATCTTCAAGTGTACCTTAGCAAACTTCTTTATCAAGTTAGTATATGTCGTAGTCTGACCCTTCAGAATCTGTTGGAGCAAATCCGTAACCTCTGGACTTTGTTAAGTGGACAGCGGAGGTTGTGCTTCATACCCTGGTGGTGCGGTTGGAACGGGTTAAAAATTCTAATGGTATTGTTGCTTTGGCACATAAGCTTTGGACTGAACGGGTTGAGGTTTGGGTGGGTAAACTTGATGTTCCTGAAGGAGAGATTCAGATACTGCTGATAGTTGTTGTATTGTTTGTAACCCTCTCCTTGATTCTACACAAAACTAACCTCTTCAACCTGATCATTCTCTTTGTCCTGAACCAGTTCGTTGTGACGTACCAAGTGCACGTTTTTCTGATGCATCATTAGCAACTTATCCAACTTGTCATTCACAGCTCTGAATTTCTTTCTGCTCATTGTATCTGAATTTGTTGTGTCTCTATCGCTTCTGTCGAAGTCTTCTCCATGTTGTCCAACTGCTTGTGCAAGGTTCTCCATATTGTCCAACTGCTTGTGCAAGGTTATCTAAGTTCTCTAGCGGTAAAGCTTCAATTCCCCCTTTTCATCACATCATAGAGGTATTTATACTAAACCCCCGTTAAACCTAATAAGTAAAAAATAAAAAACTAAGAAAGATAGATGACTCGACTTTGTGGGTATCGAGTCATTGGGAAATCAAAAGTGGAGTTGACTCGGTCCATCTGGTGCAGTAGGATCTGTTGAGATACAAGGCCCATCATGAGTCAATCTGCTGTCACCATGACATGATCCTAGTTTCCGTTGATTTGTGGTTCGAGTTGTCGTTGCTTTGTAATCCGAGTTGCCGTTGGCTTGCAATCTGAATGCTGTTGCCATTGGTTTGCAATCTGAGTGTCATTGCCGTTGGTTTCCAATTTGAGCGTCGTTGCCGTTTCTTTGCAATTTGAGTTACCATTGTTATTGGTTTGCAATCCGAGTTACCGTTGGTGTTGTTTGCAATCCGGGTTACCATTACTATTGGTTTGCAATCTGAGTTACCATATGAGTTACTGTTGCCATTTCTATCCAATCTGAGTTACCGATATTTTTCATTCTGAGTTGCCGTGCTTCTTCATCTCTAGTCCAAAAATACTAAAATTAAGTCTAAATGCAATGTGCATGCTATGCAAATATAACTTATACAAACAAACTACAAATGACTCGAACGTAATGTAAATGCAACAGATATGCATGAAAAGTGAACTAAAAATGACACCTAAAACATGCTAAAATGTGTGTATATCAGTGAGCGAGAAGAATAATTACGAAAAGAAAGGGAAATAATCAGAAAAAATTGAGATGAGACATGCAAACCTCAGAATATTCAGACATACGAGAAACAAAACTAGGGCGAGAAGTTATAATATAATTTACGCAAAGGAGGAGTGATACTAAAGAAAATAAATAGAATAGTAAAAAAATGAGAAAAAACAAATATTGGGGTTTTTAAAAGAAATATAAACAATTGTATTAACAGAAACCAAGAAAAATGAAAAATCCTATTAAATTTCAAAGCAATAAATCTATTGAACAGATAAGAGGGCGTAAGATTATCTTAATTAGGAGTCTCTCATCAATAAAATAATAAAAAGGAATAAAAAAATTATTAAAATTGTTGAGAGACTTTGAGAAATTGTTTGGAGACATATCACTATTAATTAAAAAAAAAATCAAATCCATAATAGTTTTAAATGTTGATTACCTAGTTTATATATTATTATTTTCTTAATTCTGATATCTCTTTTGTGTTTTCGTCTGAAATTCATATATAGAAAGAGATTACAACGATATTAAGCATAAAGCCGAAAGAAAACAAAGATATCTTCGAAAACAAAGCCCAAAAAAGGGAAACTGAATCCCAAACGAGAGAATCTTTTTAAGACTAGCCCGAAAAAGGCAATGGTAGAATCCTAAAACAAAGACTCAAGAAACTGCTATCTCAAAGAAGACCGAAAACTGAGAACATCGCATAGGATAAAAGGGCCCGAAGCAATTATGAATGCTCCTATGGTGAATAGATGTACTGCAAGAATTAAGGACAAGGAACTACACCGACGAGAATATTACCCACTACTCCCGTATGGTGAAGTCGAAACCAAAACATAAGCCGAGTGGTTGACACCTTGATAGAACCCTTGATAATAAGGAGACCTCGAGCTGATCTAAAATGTATGAACAAGGAGAGAAACTTTCCTCTTCATGAAAGCAACCTAATCCACAAGAGCACATAACTCACTCGAACCAGAGAGGAAAAACGAACGATCTAATCTAGGGCAGCAAATAACCAAGAAACTGGCTAAGACCTAACTATCCCCTAATCAGAACTAAACCACTACTTAACACAAACTAGAAAATTAGCTAAAGAAAAAGTCCAAAACCAGCGAGAAGAATGAAAGGCCAACAACTAACATTAAAAGGAGCATATAGTCACGAGAAAAAAGTGTCATCGGAAACAACACCTTATCACCGGTGGTTCAGGGCACCAACACCACCCAGCTCCACTGAGAAGCTTCACCGAAGGGCTGCACCTGCTCACTAATGTCAGAACAGAGGAGACTCGAGAGACTCCAACCAAGTCACGACAAGACTCATACGCAATTCCAAAGTTGCTTCAAGCCGGCCAACCTTCTCACCGATAGTCAAGGATGGAAGGGTGAACGGTGAGGGTGCTATTGGAGCCACTGCACCGTTCACCAAGCACGCAAATTAGATTTTCGGAGGTTACTGTATAAACAGATCTGAAATCGTCTCTTCTCGAGGAGAGAGGAACTTGACATATCTCTTATAAATCATAAATAAAATTATATATCTTTTGAGCTTTATTATGCATATCTTTAATATATATATATATATGCATATCTTTAATATATATATATATATATATATATTATGTCATTTAAATTGTATTAAGTAAAACTGAAATAATATTATGTAAGTAAATATTAGATTTTTCTTCTTTTTTTTTAACAGAAAAGGCTTGTCATTGAAGTAGTTGGAAACCAAAAGTACAGAGCATCATACATGATCCAAGAGTTGAATCATGAACTCATGCTCTAAACCCACAAACTAATCAGCTTAGTGGTGGCAAAAGTTCGTGAGCACAAAAGATAGAAGAGACTAAAGAAAAACTTAAAGGAAAAACGATTAAAGTACTAAACTTTGATAAAACATAGAACCGAATAACTTGATATTCAAGATACTAAATAGATAGTGGAGCTTTGTGAGAGGGTCCTCCTTCATCATTTGGATAACGCTTCTTCTTTGTCTCTTTGTTGATGAAAACTTAGACATCCTTCTGATCCGTTGATGTAGCCAGATCCAATTCAAAATTTTCAGAAAAACGTTAAAACTCTTCATTATGCAGCTCCATGTCATGAATCGTGTCTAAGAGGGACTTAAAACCATCAAGCCTGTTTGCCAAATCCTGGTTTATGATGTTGAGAGTAGGAATATGATTTGACAATAGCCCACCTTCTACTTCCATTGATTGGAAGTCTATTAATGAGTCGAGAGCAGAAGAGTGTTCCTGTGGGTTCAGATTTTCAGCTGTCTCTCCAAGGTAATCTGCATTAGTTGGGACGTATGGACGCATGCTAACATCATGAGTTAACTTTTGACGATTTAAACAAAAGTTGGTAACTCCTTCATAGTGAAAGAAAACGTGAAAATGATCTCCATTCTATGATCGCACCGGTTTGAAGAATTTGAGTCTGCTAAAAGGATTGATGTTAATCTTAGCTAAAATAGTTGTTGCTCGTGTAATGGCATTTTATTTGACATCAACTTCAATCACCTCTCCCAATGATCTTGCAATCAAGCGGGCGGCCATAGGAGACGCATATTGCAAAGGAAAATCATGTATTTGGACCCAGATTGGTAGCGTGGTGAAGAAATCTTTGTGAACTGGTGTTTGCCAATGCTTGATTAACACCATCCAGCCAATGTATGAGATAAGTTGTCTTCTAAGTACATATATCAAGTCTGTTTATGAGGAAAACTTGAATTGTATGTAATCTTCATTGATGATCCTGCCATAAATTCTGGTCTCCATTCTCCAAGTTCTTGGGAGATCACTGATCATCTCGATCAGATTCTGTTCCGCATAATTCAGAGGGTGGGCTATGAGGCTGAGGCGGCTGGTTTCTGTAGAGTGTTGATCCGAGTAGTATGGGATGAAGATCTCCTCGTCATTACGGCCTATATGGAACTGAGCGATGCATACCAGAAATTATCCACCATTAGTGTGATGGAAGGTTTGCTTTGTGAGGAAGAAAAGTGTAGAAGGAGATGACTCTAAGCTAGGGGGCTTCTTCAAAGCTTTAAAAACTGTATTTCACTTGCAAACATCATCATGAATAATTGCCACTTGGTCTCAGATGAACATTTCGTGCGAGAGAGAGAGAGAGTTGGCAATGCATGAACACCTGGTGTAGCAATCGCCGCCATTAAGATATGTAAAAATCTTCTTGATGATTCTGCAAATCTGTTTGGTATTGGCTGCAGGAGGAGAGTAAACCACGTGTTGGAGGGTATGGGAGAGAGAATGGGATTAGTAGCTATAATAAGCATGTTTAGGGTGAGTTATAGGAGTTGGCGTGAGAGGTATGTCGAGGGATTTAGAGGATCAAGGCAGTTTAGCGTATCAAAAAGAAAAGGTGATGATTGGTTTAATGGGCTATGATTGGCTTTCCCATTAATGGCTTATGATCCATCATTGAGAGATTAATAAGGGAAGTATAAAGAAGGAATTATTAGGTGAAGTAAATATACTAAGGAGTCGAATATATTATTAGGTTATGAGTATAGTATATTATACGGAAGGATTAATGAGTGTTGGAGGTGATCCAACCTGGAAGTTGGGAGCAGATATAATCGTGATACAGATTCTCCTTGATTACACTGAGAGCAATCTTGTATGTCCATGAGTTTCTTTCCTGTGGTTTTAATCTGAGACAAATTTTATCGTCATGATGCAGAAAGTTCTGAATGATCGTGAGTTGCTTTTGAAATTTAGGCCAGCGTGAGGGAAAGGAGATTTATTGAAGAAGGGATCGGTCTTCCATCATTATCATGATAGGAAAATAGTTGAGATCGTAAATACGTTGTAGCAACGTAATCAGACCTTGTAGTTGGATATGAAATTTTAGACCAAAATGATGTAAGGTGTGTCTAGCATGTAGAAATTGGTTGTTCTCCATATTCTTTATGATCCATGAATCTCCATGAAGGAATTAATTCTTATTAACTGCAACCGACCACCAAGCTATGTATTTAGCCTCTGAGTGAAAATTATCAAACCCTGAATAATGAACTCCAGGCCTCTGCTGGGTGGTATTAAGGGGGTATCTCTTAAACTTATCCATAGATTGACTTCTGTAATAAGTTCATTGACGACTCCTCTTAAATCTGCTTTGTAATTCTGGAAGTAAACCTTATTTCTATTTTTCCATAGAAACCAGAGAATCCAGGGGAAAATGCTTCTGATCTCTTTTGGGATTCGGTCGTTCTTATTAGTTTGTATCAGATGATTAAAATTTCCATGTAGATTTTGTCTGTGGAAACCTTGCCAAGGTTTGGGAAATTTAGCGAGTCTCCATATCTGTTTAGTCGGGGAGCAATAAGAAAGCATATGATTGATCGTTTCTGCTTCAATCTCACAAATTTTACAGGTGGAGTTAATTTTTGACGAACGTAGGGCAAGTAAGTTATTTACTAGTAATGCATTAGATAATGCTTTCCACATGAATATTTTAATTTTGTTTGGAGCGCGTATTGACCATATCTTTGATTTGAGGACCTCTTGGTAGTCTGGCGCCGTCGGAGGCCTTATTGATCCAACTTCATTGAGATTAGTACACAGCCAATATCCGATTTTTAAAGTATATTCACCAGATCTTTTAAAACTCCAGATCCAGTCATCCTCCCTAGATGAGTTTGGCATTATTTTTAGGATTTTTGATATTTCAGAGTGATGAAATGTATTGTAAACCATACTCAGGTCCCATCCTGTGGGGTTGAGCAAATCAGAAATCCTTAGGTTCACGTCTAAAAAAAGATTCCTTCGGGGTGGTGTTCGCGGTTGTGTATCCAGAATCCAGTTATATGTCCAAACATACGTATCTTGTCCATTTCCAATCTGTCTTATGATCCCTTTGGTTAGTAGGTTCTTACCTGTTATAATGCTTCTCCATCCATACAAAGGTCTGCATCCTAAGGTAGTGTCCAGAAATGATGTCCATGGGAAATAAGTTGATTTGTAGATTCTTGCAAAAAAAGAAGTGAGGTATCGTAATATCCTCCAGGCCTGTTTTGCTAATAGTGCCTTATTAAAATCTTCGATATCTCGGAATCCCTGCCCCCCTTGTGATTTAGGTTTGATTAACCTTTTCCATGCTACCCAAGAAATTTTCAGCTTATCTGGCTCTGAGTTCCACCAAAAAGACCTTATGATGCTGGTAAGCTTTTTGCACTGCGTTTTCGTGAGCTAGAAACATGGCATAGAATAAATCGGTAATACCATTGCGATTGTTTTGAGCATTATTTCTTTGCCACCTGTTGAAAGAGTCTTGGCAAACCAGATGTGTGTTTTCTTCTTTAGGGGGGTTGTTATAAAGCTGAAAAGGTGAGTTCTTGATCCTTGGAGGCAGTCTGGTAGTCCTAAATATTTCCCTTTACTTCCTATGTCATGTATATTAAGAATACTGCAAATCTGTTTCTGAAGGTGATCTGGGGTTTGGCCAAATGTAATATTAGATTTTGAATAATTAATGATTTGACCTGACACCTCTGAGTATTCCTGCAGACAGTTGCTCAGCCCAGTAGCTTCCTGTGTCGTGGCTTTACGGATAAATAGACGGTCGTCAGCATAGAATAAATGATTTATTGTTGGGCTTGAATTATGGAATTGGATGCCCGATAGGATTCGTTGTCTTGTTAGCTCTCCCATTTTACCAATTAGCGCCTCCGTGCATAGTATATACATATATGGAGATATGGGGTCACCTTGCCTAATACCTATTTCCGGATGTATTAGTCCATGCGCTTGACCATTAATAAGGATTGAGTACGAAACAGAGGAGACGCATGACACTATTAATTTTATCCATCTAATATCAAAGCCCAATCTGACCAAGCTGTGTTGTATGAAATCCCATTCCAATCTGTCGTAAGCTTTCGAGATATCTGCTTTAACCATCATGTAATTCTTCCTGCTTTTTCGGTTCTTTGCTATGTGGTGGATGACCTCATGTACAATTAGTATATTATCCGTGATGAGTTTACCTGGAGTAAATTCCCCTTGGGTTTTAGATATTATATCTTTCAACATGGGCTGAAGTCTTTTTGTTATGATCTTGGTAACCACTTTATAAATAAGGGAGCATAAGCTGATTGACCTGAAATCCTTCATATAGGCTGGTGATTCCAGTTTTGGAATTAGGCTGATGTAGGTGTAGTTCCACTCTGTGGGTATTGTCCCTTTGTTAAAGACCGCTTGTATATCAGTAATTAGCTGTACGGCGATTAAATCCCAGTACCTTTGAAAAAAATTTCCAGTCATTCCATCTGGTCCTGGTGCGCTCTCAGGGTGAATACTAAAGAGTGCAATTTTTATTTCCTCTGGAGTAACTGCTTTGAGTAGGTTGTGGTTCATTTGTTCTATTACTTTAGGTTGGATATGTTGTGTAAAAGCTACGCAGTTGGTTGGGTTAGTAGATTTGAAGAGTTCAGAGAAATACTGTGCTGCGATAGAGCCTTTTGTTCCTTCTATGAAATGTCTTTGACCTAGTGCGTCATGTAGACAATGGATGTGATTCCTTCTACGTTGATTGTTAACTGAGTTGTGAAAAACTTGGTGTTAGCATCACCATCCTTGAGCCATCTTTCTTTTGATTATTGTTTCCAATTGCCTTCTTCAGCTTGTACCTGAATTATTAGTTTTTCCTTGATTTGTCGCATTTTTCCAAAATTTGAGTGTTGTTTATCCACTTCTTGTTGTAGTTGGTTTTGGAGGAGATCAATTTGCAATGACGAATTGACTTGCTTCTTTTTCCTCCATCTACTGATGGTCTTTCTATAATTTTTGATCCGATCAAATAGCCCAGAGGTGGGGCTGTTAGTCCATGCTGTAATAATTTCATGTGAGAAATTATTTTGGTGAATCCATCATTTATCAAAGTAAAATCTTTTAGCGAAAGGATAGGAGACTTCCACGAACAAGGTCTGAGTGGGTCTATGGTCAGAACCCATAATATCCATATAATCTGTAGTAGTCTTTGAGAATTTACTCCATAAATCCGTATTACCATATGCTTTATCAAGCCGTTCTTGGATCCAATAGTTATTTTTGCGTCCTGCCCAAGAATAGTTAGGTCCAGTCCTGTTAAATTCTAGTAAATCGTATTCTGTGAGTAGATTGTCAACATGCCCATGTGCTCCAAAACAGTCGGACCGGTCCACCCAATTTTTCAGTATTGTCTCGAATCTCGTTAAAATCTCCTATAAGCATCCAAGCTGTGTTCTACTGGAGTTTATTTCTCTAAGTTAATTCCATACTTGAGTTCGCAGATGTTGGGAAGGGTGCCCGTAGACAAAAGTAACACAAATCTTATGATTACCATTTCTAATCTGAGTATCAATAAAGTTTGCATTATCTCGTAGTATTTTGAGATCTTCTTGCCTCTTCCAAAAAGTGCTAAACCTCCACTGAGATCCACCAGGTCTATAATAAACACTTCTTCATAACCTAACCATTTCTGAACCGATCTTATATAATTGTTTTTGTTTTTTGTTTCCATTAGGAATAAATAGTCCGGAAATAAGATTTTCCTTATATCCTTTAGATGTTGAACTGTCAGAGTATTCCTTTATCCATGACAGTTCCAACTAATGATACTCATTTCTTTTCGGGTGACTTAAAGAAAGTCACCATACATGAGTTCTCCTGTTGCTTGATTTTTAAACGAAAGTTGGGATCCTCTTAAGTGAGATTACGCTTTTCAGTGTTACCTGTGCTTGTGTCTCCGCCCTAAGATGACATTGTTTGTGGTTGCACTTGCTGGCTTGAGTCCCAAGAAAAGGAGGAGTTATGTTTGGTCCTTTTGGTTTCATATTTATGAATAATTGGATGGCCTGATTGTTTTCCTGTTTTAAGGGTACCAGCCTCTTCTTTTTGGTTGGTTTTGTTATTCATCTTGTAAGGGATTATTTTCTCAGCTTTGAAACTCATTGTATGTACCATTTGCTCTCCAAACATCTCTGCTTTTTTATTTTCCGTGTCATTTTCCTTTAGTTGCAAGTCTTTCTGTTTTTCCTTAGTAATATCCGACAAACCATTGGATGATTGTTGTAGGATACCCAAATGAGTAGTAATAATATCTTTTGACGTTTGTTCTCTTTTATTATCCTTTTGTTGAAGCTCCTCTAAATTTGGGTTCATGATATCATTTGGAGTTGGTGAGCTTATTGGGGATGTGGTAGGAGATTCGACTTCCAACCACAGACAATGTATTTTCTCATGGGTTAGCCTAAAATAATAGTGAGAAGACTTTTTAATCCTTTCAAGTTCTGCTGAGATTTGAATAACTTTCCCATCCGGGAATCTATATGCGCTTTGTGGTCGCAGTGGGCTATCCAAATCATACAATATTTGGACTCTTATAAATTCATGAAGACTAGTTCTGTTCTCTTCAAAATCAATTTCTAGGACATCACCATAAGTGCTACCTATAGCCGCAAATAAGTCTTTTGTATGATGATGTATTGGAACATTGAATAACCGGATCCACAAAGAAACTCTCAATATTCATAATTCTTCCTTAAGTTCCACTTTTGGAACTACCGCAACACACCAATCCTCAAAAGTCCATATTCCAAAACGTGCCACCGCTTGAAGAGACTCGACTGATGGAAATGATCTTGTGATATAACCGAGCCCACCGGTGATGGGTATGACCGCCAGATTTGTGGAAGCGTGATCATTGCTCGGGCCATGTTCTGCTTTTTGACATTTAATAGTCGACAATTGAGTACATGAGTTTGTTCTTGAGCATTACTATAATTCCCTGAAGGTGGGAGGTCCACAGGTTCTTCTTCCAAGATTTTCATTGCTTGAAGTTTAGTATGAAGTTTATCAGACTCCATGCAACCGATCTTTATTTCTCGGTAGTGTTAAATTTCAGAGCAGCTTGTCGTGTTGATGGATTTTAAAGCTAACTTATGTGACGTTGAAAGAACTCAAACCAAATACATGCATCTGGGGAAAGCTTCCTTAGCGAGTAAGCAAACCTTGACACAACACCTTAACAGTCCCCGATCTTTGTAAAGTTATTCCTAAATTAGCTCTGGGGAGATGAAGAAAGAACAACAAAGAAACTCCATGCAGCTGAGAACCTCCTTCATGGAGTTAGTGGGATTTGTTTAAATTCATTGCATGTTACTGATCTTCGGAGATCCTTAGTCTAGGAGTGATAGCGGGCAATAATGTATGAGAAATTAAGGAAATCTCGCAAGATCAAAGATTTAAATAGTTGTTTGTAGATGAAAGTGGAAAAAAAGTGAAAGAAGGATGTTTGGATTGTTGAAAGGTGAAAGTGAAGACGAGATTGTGATCGGAGTTTGAGAAAGAATATATAATGAGGAAACCGACAATAAGGAAAACTTCGGTAGGTTTACTCTTCTTCTCTATCTCCAAGAGAAAAGACAACAATGAAAACTCCGGTAAATTTATTCTTCTTCTCTATCTCCAAGAGAAAAGAGAGAGCTTCATTTACCAACTGGTATATAGTGGCCTAGACCTACCGTAAATATTAGATTAAATTGATTATATTCTTAAACTAAATAATATTAAAACTAGTAATATTATATAGTGAAAGACTCAAATGAGTCTCTTATAATGCAATGCTCTAATAAATATTTCGCTGCTGGACAAAAAAACATGTGTCACAAAAAATAAAAAGGGGTACGCGGAACAATTTCAGAACTTAAAAGTGAGTATAGATCACAATATTTCTTCTAATAATATGATTGTCTGGTTATGCCTCAATTTTTCCCTTTTTTCTCAATATCCCGTGTCAACTTCGTGTGGGACTCATATCCTTCTATTTAATTTACTGAGTCCTATTTTGTTGTTTCATAAATGTGAGTGCATTGCATGAAAATAAATGAGAGATTTACTTAAATAGCATAAATTTCATCCGATATAATTAGTGGAGTATACATCTTTTTAACATAAATATTAGAATGTTTAAAATTGTTATAAAAAGCCTAGTAATTCTGAGATAAATCACTACAAAAAGACATACAGTTTACAACACCAATTTTCGTCCCTAATTCGTTGTAAACTGATCGTCGTAATAAGACTTTCGTGGTAAAAACGTTGGTAACTTTGCAAGCGCGTGTAATCGTTGTAATTTTGTCGTAATACATACGTTGTAGTATCGTTGTGAACTTTACGAGTACAAGTATCGTTGTAAACTAGTTGTAAACGAAGCGATGTGAATACGTTGGTAATTTACGACGAATTCACATCGCCCAGTTTACAACGATTTAACAACCATAATCTTTACAACGTATTAGCGACTCTAAATTTATATCGAATTAGAGAGGCTTATTTTACAACAAATTAGGGACGATATGTTTTACAAGCAAATCGGGAGGAAATATTTTACAACTAAATAGGGACGAAATAATTTACAACTAAATAGGGACAAAACAATTTACAACAAAATAGTGACAAAATTGGATAATTTATATTTTAAATAATTTAATTTAATATTTTTTGATTTAAACTAAAATTTTAGAAATATTTTAAATTTTAAAATTGATTTTATAAAAGTTATAAATATTTTTTACAAAAACCATTAGAAACACAAATCTAGCGTAAAATTTTATTATAAAAATCTGTACTCTGGGCCTCTTGCTCCTCAGCCACTCTTTCGTTTAAATCAACATGTGTCTCGGCCGGAGGTTGCATCCTGAGATTCTGACATCTACGCGCCAATGCCTCCATCGCATGTGGATTGCCCGCAACCAAGATATCAATCATACTCTCCATAGCTGCCAACTTTTTATTCTTCGTTCGCTTCTCCAATGTATGCTTAGCTTGAGATTGCTTCAGCTGAGCTATTTCATTCTGTGAAGTTGCCAACTGAGCACAGAGAGAGTTTTCACCTACCCAAGATGAAGTGACTCTCGGGATATCTTCCGCGGATCCAATTCCAAGAATCCGTCCTTTCTTCTTCGGAGCAATCTGAAAAAATGTGAATCTTGTTAGTATAATTATATTATTTATACGTAAGTAAACAATATAATTAAATATTTAATATTCAATATTAACCACTTACTTATTTATAAATTGCGTCAACTTATGAAGTAGACTATTCCACAGGTGTACCATTCCTGGGATAGCTGAGTTTGACGCTCCTCAACGACAGCTACAATCTCGTTGTGTAGCCTCTTCGATCTAGCGTCGACAAAAGTTCTAGACTTCTTCTGATGAGTCCGCTTGTACAAATCTGGAAGAGAAGGAACATGTCCTGTCTCTTTAGCCTAAAAATTATAAAACATAAGTAAATATTTAATTGAGTAAAAAAATAAGTGAACTAAAATATTTTAATTTTAAGTTAAGGGACTTACCATTTCTATAGCCACTCCGCCGAAAGGAGTCAGCCCAGCAGTGTGAGGCATAGCAAACGGCAAGCCATACAGACTAACTGTGTTCCGAGAAGCAGAACACTGAGCAGATTTCTTGATGGAGTTAGGGTCTCTCCAAAAATTCTTCAACCCCTAAACTGCTACTGTCATGAAGCTCGGTTTGCCGTCATCTCCTTTAACCTTCCACTCTGTTTGCCAGTCAGAGACAATGTTAGAAAGCCGTCTCATGGCTTTCTGGTTGAACTCGTACTTGACGGTCTCGGTGATAGAGACGTTCTAGTTCCAACGTTGTTGTTAAAATATGGAGTTAATATTATGTAATTTCATAAATTTAAAAAGTAAAACATAATTATTGAAATTAATTAAGATAAACAATTACCGCAAAAACTTTGAACCAAGTGATGCTAATATAGTGTAGTGTTGATTTCTAATTAGGCGTTGCCTCGACAAAATAACTCTTGCTGCATTCCGTAACGCTACGCCTGATTTTGGTATCCACACCAAACATGAATTTTATAAAACAATTATAATTAGTAATTGTAATTTGTAGTAATATTGATTTTAAATTTTTACATTTAAAAATAAAATTAATAACTTACCAAAAAGTACCCTTAGGTCGACTATGCAATACCGGCAAGCCCAATCGTTTCTCATTCTCATTCCCGATAATATCCTCAATCCACTACTGTGCATATGGTGCATCCGGGGGACCATAGGATCTGGATGAATAGCTCCGAGAAATGGTGATGGAATATTGAGTTCATCTGGTAGCTGCTCCTAGAATGATTGTGTCGGGATAGTTTGTGACTGTGTTTCCGGGGCAGAAGTAGATCCTCTAGCAGATCCCGATGACGAAGAAGCACCATGGATCAAGTCACTGTAGTGGACACGGCGGGTATACGTACAAAGAGGCATAAGTATAAATTTACAAAAATAAAGAAATAATATATTACTAATCTAAAAATATAAATCTAAATTCCATTCCTAAGTATTAAATTTCATCCTAACTACTACCTTCCAACCTAACTATTAAATTAAATCTAATTCTAAAAAAAATTGAAAAAAAAACTAGAGAGAGGTTAGAGCATACCTTAGAGAGAGAAAGGAGTTGAGAGGAAATGGCAAAGAGAAAGAAAGAAACTAGTTGGGTATATATAGGAGAGTATTGCATCGTAAAATTGTTGTAATGTAACAACGATTTTACGACAAAAATGTTAAATTTCGTCGTAAAATTGTTGTTACATTACAACAATTTTACAACGTTCCCATTTAACAACGAGTTTACAACATTCGTTACTAATTTTATCATTTGATAAATTATATGATTATACTTTCAAAATTTATCAACCTTAAAGTTTATAATTATAAAATTTTATAAATTATAAATTTTTTAAATCATAAAACTTTATAAATTATAAAACTTTATAAACCATAAGATTTATAATTGATAAAATTAGTAATGGATGTTGTAATTTCGTTGTTAAAAGAGAACATCGTAAAATCATTGTAATGTAACAACGATTTTATGACGTTCCCGTTTAGCAACGTATTTACAACATTCGTTACTAATTTTATCATTTGATAAATTAGATGATTATACGTATAAAATTTATCAACATTAAAGTTTATAATTATAAAATTTTATAAACTATAACATTTTATAAATCATAAAACTTTATAAATTATAAAATTTTATAAACCATAAGATTTATAATTGATAAAGTTAGTAATGAATGTTGTCATTTTGTTGTTAAAACGGAATGTTGTAACATCGTTGTAATGTAACAATAATTTTACGACAAAACTTAACATTTTTGTCGTAAAATCGTTGTTACATTACAACGATTTTACGACGTTTCCGTTTAAAAAAGAACTTACAATATTCGTTACTAATTTTATCGTTAGATAAATTATATGATTTTACTTATAAATTTATCAACCTTAAAGTTTGTAATTATAAAATTTTATAAATTATAAAATTTTATTAATCATAAAACTTTATAAATTATAAATTTTATAAACCATAAGATTTATAATTGATAAAATTAGTAATGAATGTTGTAATTTGGTTGCTAAAAGGGAACGTTGTAAAATCGTTATAATGCAACAACGATTTTAAAACGTTCTCGTTTAACAACGAATTTACAACATTCGTTACTAATTTTATCATTTGATAAATTATATGATTTATAAAATTTTATGATTTATAAACTTTATTAATCATAACTTTATTAATTTTAAGTTTGGTTCATTGAGATTGTAAGTTTGGTTTGTCGAGATTGTAAGTTTGGTTCGTCAAGATTGTACAGAACAGTACTTAAGAATTGTTATGATACATGTACGGAATAATAATTCAGATCCTCCATCACTATCATCTTCTTCTCCAGTATCTTGATCATCACTTTCATCAAACTCATCACGTTCCTCGTCTTCAACATTATCAGGGATATCTTCGTATTCTCGGTTTTGCGGATCAATTAGTAGAACTTGCTCTGTAGATTCATCGGGTACATGTATAACCGTACATGATTCTTCCTGCAAGGGTAAATCTCTAGCTCCAATAATTTGACCACGGGGAGTGATTTTAAAAGCAGCCAATCATGCGATTCCAGATTCTTTGATCTTAGGATATGGAATAAAGCTTGCTCTGCTTGGGATGCTAAACAGAAAGACTCAAATTTGTTGTATCATCTCCTCGTGTTTACATCCACTACTCCAAATTTGTTGTCACGAACCCCTCTGTTAACTTCGGGATCAAACCAGTCACATTTGAAGAGCACACATTTTAGCCCAACTAATCCTACAAATTCAACTTCATAAATTTCTTGCAAGATACCATAGAAATATGTTTCACCCTTAACACAGACTCCCCAATTCGCAGTTGCCTGTCTTTTACCGTACTCAAATGTGTCGTGTGACGGTCGTCGGGACTATTCAACCAAACTTCTTTCAATTTCCCACCAAGATGTCCGATAAAGCAGAAGATGTCAGGAACTCCTTCGACTGCATAAGTTGGGGCCACTCCACCATCGTCATATCTTCTAGTAGCTCTTTTCCGTGTGTGAACGGTGGGTGCAAAGTAGTACGATGTGAAGTTATAGGTTTCTTCAGTCAGACTACCAGCGACAATTAACCCTTCCACTTTTTCCAGGTTCTTCACTTTGCCTTTCAAATTTTTCATAAAACGTTCAAATGGGTACATCCAACAAAAATGAACCGGACCAACAAGTAACGCTTCATGAGGAAGGTGAACTAGGAGATGTTCCATAACATCAAAGAATGAAGGAGGAAATATCTTCTCTAAATTGCACAACAAGATCGGAATACTCCCCGAAAGTTGTTCTAAACTTCTTCTATGAGTGTTCGTGCACTTAGATCTCGGAAAAAGCCCCCAATACCTATAATAATAGATCATATATATATATATATAATATTACACACAAAGTACTTAATTTGTTGAATTATTACCTGCAAGTGCTTCATGTACATTTTTTGGAAGTAACTCAGCCAAAACAAATGATAATAACCGCTGCATAAACACATGACAGTCATGACTCTTCATCCCTGTAAACTTTTGCCCTTGCTCAACACATTTGGATAAATTCGAAACATATCCATCAGGAAACTTCACTTCTGATGACACCCAATTGAATAACGATATTTTTGCTTCTGCTGACANATGTTTTTGCTTCTACTGACAACCTAAATATGGGAACTGCAATTTCGCCATCATTTCTCACATGCAACTCACTTCTAGCACAAACAGCTGGCGAGTCTAACCGTGAATTTTTGTTATCTTTAATCCTTCCTACTACGTTCAGTATTGTGTGGATGATATTCTCAAAAAAGTTCTTCTCGATATGCATTACATCCAAAATGTGTCGAATCTGTAAATCTTTCCAGTATGGCAGCTCCCAAAATATACTCTTTTTGTGCCAGTTGTGATGTTGTCCATAATAGTCCGGTATAGTACTTGGAACATGCCAATTACCCCCTTGAGGAATAGTTTTCAAAGCACCATAGTAATCAATTTCTGCTTCAATTTGTTCCCCGGATATATATATGGTGGTGGGGGATCCGATACCTTCACTTTACTCCTGAACACAGTCGTGTTTTGTCTGTACGGATGGTTCAGTGGAAGAAATCGGCGATGACAGTCAAAACAACACGTCTTCCTCCCATGGTTCACTTGAAATGCATCTGTCCTACCACGGCAATAAGGACATGCCAATCTCCCATGTGCTGTCCACCCTGATAACATTTCGTACGCACGGAAGTCACTTATTATCCACATAAGCCCCGCTTTCATTGTAAAATTTGTTTGGGATGAGGAATCGTATGTTCGAACATCATTACTCTATAACTCTTTCAGCTCGTGAATCAGAGGTTGCAGAAATATATCTAGTGAGCGCTTTTTCAATACATAAGAGTAGAAATTCTTTTTCAATGCATATCCCTGGGGGAAGGTTATAAGACGTAAGGATTACTGGCCACAAAGAATATTGTCTACCAGACATTTCAAACGGACTAAAACCATCAGTGCATAGAGCAAGATAAGCATTACTGATATTCCTAGCAAAATCTTTGTATATCGTATTGAAGTGTTTCCACGCCTTCACATCTGAAGGATGATTGATCTCTCCATCCATCTGTGAATGCTCTGCATGCCATCTCATTGCAGCTGCTGTCCTTTCAGACTGATATAATCTCTTCAACCTGTCTTTTATTGGTAAGTACCACATCCGCTGATAGGGTATCTTCTTCCGCCCACGTCCTTGAGGCTTATATTTGGGCTTCTTACAGAATCGACATTTCTGTAACTGATCATCATCTTTCCAATAGATCATACAATTATCGATGCAAACTTCTACCACCTCACAAGGTAACCCAAGACTAAACACCAATTTCTGAATCTCGTAATATGATTCACCACACACATTGTCTTTTGGTAAATACTCTTTCAATAATTCAGTCCACATATATAGGCATGACTGAGATAAATTACATTCTGATTTAATGTTCATCATCCAAGCTGCGATTGACAATTTAGACAGGCCTTCTCTACACCCCTC
>OVBA01002749.1:0-32193 GCA_900406435.1 Lepidium aucheri
GTTTGCACTTCGCGATCGAATGACCTGCTTTGTTATGGAATCAACAATATTCATTCTGATGGTAGGTGTTATTAAATGACTTGTCATGGGGGCCATTACTCTCCCCAACTCGGAATGCGGTTGCTGAGTTTGCTTTCCTTTTATTATGCTGCCTTGGTTCGTAATGCCCCTCTCTAGGCTCTTTAGTTTCCAAGTTTCGTTGTATATCTTGGTTTTGTGAGAGGATTTGCTTTTCCTCTATGTACTCTGCATGTCTTGCCGCTTTGCAAAGGGCGTTGGAGATCGTATTAGGCCTATTTACAAAAAGGTCCTGTTTAAGTGCTTTGTCAGTCACTATTCCGGTTCAGATGACTTCAATAGGCATGTCATCACTGATTTTGGCTTCGTCAGAATCTTCTTGAAGCGTCCAAGATATGATTTCAAAGGCTCATCGAAGCCTTGCCTTAATGATCTCAACTCAGCAGTTGAGGTATCTTGATTGACAAATAAGGTATATTTCTTCATGAACAACTCGGCGAGTTGATTGAAGCTCTCAATTGATCTGGCTCGTAGCTTGGTGAACCATACCAAGGTATCTCCGGTTAAATTTTCTGCGAAGTGCTGACAATAGACTGCATCTTTGTTGTCCATGGTGTAGTTGGTTCCATTCATCATGACATTGAAGGCACTCATGAATTCCACGGGGTCAAAATTTCCATCATAAGAAGGGCATCGAAGCGGTAATCCTCTATTTACTGAGACTCTCCTTAATCGCGGTGTGATTGGCTAGTTCTGTGCCTGAGCTAGGATCCTTCCTATCTCGGGTGCCGAGCTGGTAGCTTGATGGAATTTTGACTTTAAGTCGTCCATCATCCATAATACGGTTGTCGTGTCCAATGTTACTTGACCGTGCTGTCCAGACGTACTCGATATAGTATAATGATCCTGCACCGAGGTGTTAACGGGCTGCAGACTTGGAAAGTCCCTAAACAGTGTTCTTTGAACACTAGCCAATGCTTCCGTGCATGGCCTATTAACCTGTGTAGTCGGGAGACTATTCTCATTTAAACAAGACTCGAGCCGATCAAACCTTTCAGCGTTTCTTTAGTCGGAAGCTTTATGTTGTGCAATTAAGTTTCGCGCTAAGGTCCCGCGTGTCGGTGATCCTGGTGGTGGTGACGGAAGATCAGTGTCCTCCCAAGTCTTTTGTTGATTCTCTTCATTAGTTCGATTTGAATTCAGGGTTGATCAATTCGTTATATCCATGTGCTCTTGAGGGAGAGGTTCCCTCCTTTCCAGTGAGCTGATGGTGATTTCTCCTTCAACCAACTTATACTTCTCAGAATTTTCTCTTGCCTCTATGAAGATATTCTTTGATATCGTCCCCACAGAGAACGCCAACTATTAAGACCAGTCTTAGCACAACAAGCACTAAAACGGTGGTTTCTGAATTAAAGAGTGGGAGAGAATGGGCAAGGACACTTGTAGGTTTGATTGGGAGCAAGAGATTAGTTAACTAAGAACAAGAAGGAATGATTGTCGAATTGATGTTCTTATTAGACTTAGTATGCCAAAAAGTTGATCCACTTTTTTCAAAGGATTGTGCCTCTATTTATAGTTTATAGAGGCGGTTACATGTGTGAAAAATAAAGGAAGAGTTACAATTTTTGTTGATAAGACTGAATCTGTTAAGATTCTTGCTAGATTTGTGGAAGTTTTCCATGTCGGAACAGGAAAATTTCCATTTATCGTTTGATGATGTGTCATCCGACTTCCCTTCAAGTTCGTGGAATCTTCCGAGATGAGACATTTTGCCGAGTCGAATATTTTATCCGAGTTGAAGACTTAGTGCTTGCAACCGGGTGATTCTTTTATTTTCGACCCGTTGTTTTCAGTGGACGATGTAGGATCTCGGATCCACCTCTAACAAAAACTAATTTTAAACTCTTCCATTAACATAACCTTTACTTAATCAACTTTTTGACAATATTTTGTGATAACTCTTGGTAATTTTAGATAATTTTTTGGTTAAAAAATTAATTTTAAGTTATATCATGACCTCTAACCTTCACTAAATCATTTCTTGACACTTTTTTGTGATAATTTTCTTTGTAAATTATATAATTTAGTTTTTATTGTTCAAAAATAATTTCAAGACATTTCATGAACTATAACCTTTTGACTCTATTTTGATAATTTTGTAATTTTTTTGGCTAAAAATTATTTTAAATTATTGCATAAACTATAAAATTTACAAAACAATGTTTGACTATATTTTGGGTAATTTTTATATTAAAATAAGGTTATAAACTTATTTTAAGATATTTTGTAGATTATAACATTCACTATATCACATTTGACTCCATTTTTGTGATAATTTTTAGTTATTTTTAGATTTTAACTTTTTTGGGTTAAAAATGTATCTAAATCATATTATGGGCAATTTCAGTAAATTACTTTCTGACTCTAATTTGGATATTTTTGGTATTTTTATGACATTCTATGGGTTATAGTTTTCACTGAATTACTTTTGATTCCATTTTGTGATAATTTTTGTTAATATTGAGATTTTAACATACTTCATAGACTATAATTCTCGTTAAATTATTTTTTTGGTTTATTTTGTGAAATTATAGTATTTTTTAGATTCAACTTTTTTCTGGGTTAAAAATTTATTTTAGAATATGTTATGGATTATTCCCTTTACTAATTCACTTTTTGACTCGGTTTGTATTTGTTTTGTATTTTTTCATTTTTATATTTTTTGGGTTAAAATTTATGTTGAATCATTCAATGGAATATACTTTTAATAAATTAAAATTTTTACTTTTTTTAAAATAATTTTCTTAATCTTTAATTTTTATTTTTCCGCTTAAAACCTTATTCTAAATATTTTAATGGACTGTAACTTTCACTAAGTTAATATTTTGACTCTATTTTGTGAAAAGTTTTGATAATTTTTTGTTAAAAAATTTGGGTTAGAAATTTATTTTAATCATTTCATGGAATACAAGATTAATTAAATCACTTTTAGACTCCATTTTGTGATATTATTTTGATTTTAGTTTTTTAGTTGAAATTTTTTTAAGACTTAAATGGAGTATAACCTTCCCTAAATTACTTTTTGATTCTATTTAATGATAATATCTAGATTATAGTTTTTAATTGCTAAAAATTTATTTTAAGATATTGCATCGTCTATAACATTTGCTAAATCATTTTTTGACTATATTTTGTGAGAATTTATTGTAATTTCTAGATTAATTTTTTCTTCAAAACTTATTTTAAGATATCTCATGGACTATATAACTTTCACTTAATGAATTTTTGATTTAGTTTTGTGATAACTTTGTAAAGTATTTTTCAAAAACTTTTTTCGGTAAAAATTTATTTTAATCATTCCATAAACTTACATTCATTATATCAAATGTTTGATTCTATTTTATGATAATTTTAGGTTATTTTTTAAATTTTAATTATTTGATTAAAATTTTATTTTAAGCCATTCCATTTTATGAGGTATATAATTCGGTATACCAATATGTGACTCCATTTATGAATATAGATAAATATTTTGTATAATATATATTATAATCTTTGTTCTTATTTTTAAATTTAAAATATATTAGAATTATTATTTTTAATTATATCAAATCAAAATTTCTGATCGATATATTTGAAATATGGAACATTACTGTTAAGTTATATAATAAAATATATTTTGATAATAATAAGAGTGTACCGTATAAAGCTTGTGTTATATACTTCAGTTTAGCTAAATTTCTGTGATTTGAAATAAAAGATAATTGTTCCATGAATGAAATTTTCTTTTCAGTTAGTTTTCTCTGAAATTTGTGATAGGAAATTTGTTGTTTTGTTGAAATATTTCATTTTTTGTTAATAAAATTGCATTAATTGCCGAGGACAGGTGGCCCAATGGTGTTGTCACTTTACAAATCCTCAAGGCATTAGTGATCGAACCTCCTACCTGCAGTATAAGGAGCGGAATTAAAAAGCCACTAGGCTAGTTGACAAAAAAAAATTGCATTAATTGGTTCAACCAACCCGATTTGGTATAGAAAGTAAAGACTTTGCTAAAGTATCAACTTCAGCATTAAACACTCTGGAAATAAACTTGAAATCGATAAACAAAAACGATGGGAAAAGTTTGGAAATTTCCAAGAGAACTCCATTAATCTCGTGAAGCATCAAATCTTTAAGATGGTTGTGATTAAACTTACAGCATTCGATCAACTGAAAAATTCGCTCATGCATTTGTTTCAGGCATGAGTAGTGAGTTAGTCAATGCCACACAACTTCGGTGATAGGTTGTTTTTAATCCCATAAGGGATCTAGCGATTTCCTATGTTCGATCAAACTATGAGATGGAGGAATCGCTTCGCCAACCCCTCCTTTAATGCAGATCGGATTGCTAAAGCCTCTACCATTAATGGCGAGTGGATAAAGGAGTGAAGCTGTGATCTTGTCTCTTTTTGGCGGCGTTGGTCGATGAAGATCCAAGATGCTCCCGCTAATCTAATCTCCTTTTGCCAAGAAACATCTATGAAACAAGTTAAGCAGTTTTCCACTCGATTTGTTTCAGTTCTGGTAAGTGTCTCTGTAATTGAAATATTTTCCTCCTGGGCATCGTTCCACTCCTTAGCTGTTGCTAGCGCCTCTTTTAAAACCTCTACAAAAGATTGTTTTTTGATTTCCAAAGGAACTAGAAACCAAGCTGTTATTATGAAATTCACTATACCACCTGGTGGTAAGCATTTTGCCAGCTTTAGAACTCTCCACATTTATGGAAAAAGTAAAGAAATCGCAGGATTTGGCTTGCCTACGAATTGAGCCTCCTCCCAGAATTGTTTTGTAAATTCACAGGTTTGGAAAAGGTGATTAGTTGATTCTTCCTCACCGCATCTTTTACATCTAGCATCCACTACTATGCGTCTTTATAACAGATTTGAACCTATAGGCAACACACCATGTAGGATTTTCCATAGAAAAAACTTTTGTTTCAGAGGGATTTAGAGGATCCAAATATCATTGATCCAGTCAGTTGAGTCTTAGATTTGAACTTGGAATCTATCATTCAGCATTTCGAAAGCAGTAAAGTAGCCTGATATCTTTGTATAATTCTCATCTTGCGTAGGCAACCACACTCTAGCATCCTTGGCTTTAACCGAGCTTAGCTTAATGCATCTGATGTCTGATTCACTCTATGGCATTAGATGCCTTATTAACTATATATTCTAATCTCCTGAGTCCTGATTTATGATGCTTGATACACTAAATTCCTTATGCTGCTCTGAAGGCAGACCAATTGGCGCACCTAACACAAATGTGGATAGCCATTTATCTCGATAGAGGTTGATATTCTGGCCATTGCCAACAGACCAGCCTAATTGAGACTTCATCAGGTCTTTTCCAAAAGGATCCTTTTCCAAGCATGAGAGCATGATCCCGGTTTCTCCACGTCCAGAAAGCTTCTAGAGTTGGAGTATTTAGCTACTAGGATTTGAGCTAGGAGTGACTCCGGTTTAGAGTGATTCTCCAACTCACCTTTGCTAATAGAGAATTTTTAAATGCTTGTAAGTGCCTGAAACTCAAACCTTCGATCTTCTTTGATTGAATCATCTTTGTCCAAGAAATCCAAGCCATATTGCGTTTCTCTGAAGTCTTATCCCACCAAAATCTTATCAATTCATATTAAATCCGGTCAGAGACTGAAACTGGAAAAAGGAAACATGTCATGGTGTAGGCTAACATAGAGCTGAGTACACTTCAGAGCATCACATCTTTTTTAGCTTGGGATAAAAATCTGTAGGTCCAGTTAACTCGTTTTTTTGTCAGATTTTATTAATGATGTTTGCGAACAAGTCCTTCTTCCTCTTACCAAAGATCTCAAGTAAACTCAAATACTTACCACAACCTCCTACTTGACTAATTTGTAAAGTCTGCTTGATCCAATCCATTTGGCTGTGCAGCTTTTAACTAGAGAATGTTATGACTGATTTTTGCTTATTAATTGATTGATCTGAGGCAGATTCATATTTCTGAATAATTTCGTGTAAGGTGTTGATTCTGCAGTCATTCTTTCTACAAAAGAAGATTGTGTTATCTGCGAATAGAAGATAATTGAGTCTCGATCCTGCTTTTGAGACTCTCAGTCCTGCTAGAAGGTTCTTATTCTGCGCCTTTATGACTTAATCCATACAGCGTCTCACTTTGGATCACCTTGGTGGATTCCTCTTGAAGGTAATATCCGACCTCTTGGATTCTCATCAATAATCACTGAATACTACACATATTTAAAACATTGCATCAACCACTTAACAAACGATCCATGAAAGCCAAATTGAGATAGGACTTCTCGAATGAAATTCCACTCTAATTGATCGTATGCTTTGCTCATATCAGTCTTGGCTGTAATTGCTCCATACTTCCTTGTCTGAGATGTCTTGAGATTGTGTAAAATCTCATGAGTTATCAAAACATTATCTGATATGCTTCTTTCAGGTACAAAAATAGATTGATTTTGTAGAGATGATCTTGGCTAAAGCTGATTTCAGTCTCTTGGATATCATCTTAGCTATAACCTAATAGAAAAAGTTGCAAAGAACAATAAGTCTGTACTCGGCCACTCTCCTTGGACTAGCAATCTTTGGTATTGATTTGATGTAAGTGTCGTTAACCTTGCTAGGCAGGACTCCTATTCTAAAAAACATCGATTTTATTTGTGATTAAAGGGCCACTGTGTCCCAATTGGCTTGGATAAAGGCAGCAGAGAACCCGTCCGAACTCGGGGCTTTGCCTGTCTGAATAGAGTATGTTGCTTGCTTAATTTCCTCCTTAGTGAACTCTTTTATCAGTCTGTTATTGTCACTATATGATATTTACTTATTAATTGCTTCTCTAACAATCTCCGGACAGCAGTACTTGAGGACTTGTACACCTCTCAAAAATACTCAGAAACTACAAGTGTAATATCTTCTTCTTTAACCTTTTTAGTACCATCATTATCTTCCATCACAGCCAAAGTATTTCTGATTTTTCTTGCTTTAGTTGAGGCATGAAAAAATGCAGAGTTCTTATCTCCGAATTAGAGCCATAGAACCCTGTTCCAAAAAGCTTCCTCTTCTAGGTAAGCAGCTGAAGAAAGCTCGTTAGTTCTCTAATTTTTATCAAAACTCTCACTAAGGATGTCATAGCTACTTCCAATTACAATTTTTAACCTTCTATCTTTTCCAAACTAGATTTGTTATTCTCTGTATTCCACTGAATTATAGCTAATCTAGTTCAATTTAAACGACTCAGGGGATTTGGTAGCTTCCTACCTCTCAGGTTTTAGGGTTCCAACCTCATGAAAGCTAGGATTATATCTATATCATGTGGTCTTATTGGAGAGACTTCCTGAGCTGGACCAGAAACTAAGATCATAGTTTTTGCTATTTCCAAGGCTTTACTTTCAATGACTCCATTTTCCTCAGCTTGGATGACCCGGAGTTTCCTCATTGCACTTTTAGTTAAATCTACTATTTTAGAATAACGTACCATCACCTCAGTAGATCTTCTTGTGGAACAGGTCCGACCAGTAGCTGAGTCTGGGTTTGTTCTTCATTAACGAGAGGAGAATTCCTTGGTCAGGATGCTTCATATTTTTCTTCTAAAATTTGTAGACCTTTCTCAATGTCAATCTCAGTTCGCTCTTTAACTCTCCAAATCATACTACTTCTGAGAGAAGGCGTTGATTGTCTATGGTTCAGTCTGAGCTCTCTTGAAACAGGTGGATCTTCTGTTCTTTGA
Source organism: Lepidium aucheri (assembly GCA_900406435.1). NCBI lineage: Eukaryota > Viridiplantae > Streptophyta > Magnoliopsida > Brassicales > Brassicaceae > Lepidium > Lepidium aucheri. The sequence goes on from OVBA01002749.1 coordinate 7,789, forward strand.
CGTATTTGCCTACTTCCATGAGGAGGTGAGGCTTCCATTTGTCTTTTGTATCCTGAAACTGATTTCACTACTCTAGACTTTGAACTTATTACATTCCTTCTGTCGTGATAGATGTCTTCTCTTGCTTGTTGGCTTGGGATTATAGAATGCTTATCAGAAGTTTTTTTCTCTAGATAATTGGGGATAATCCTTGTCTTCATGGTCCAACATCTTACAATTAAAGCATTGCTTGCCCAATTTTTCATAATATAAGGTAACTGCTACCTCACTCCCATCAGCACACTCTACAATGGTTTTTGTTATAAGTGGTTTCAAACCATTAATATTAACATTGACTCTTGCCATTGCGGTGGTTATCTCTATTTGAATCAATTGGCGCACTCCATTACCAATGCTAGTTAAAGTTTCTGTTGACCACAAGTGGCTTGGTAATCCATGGATTCTGATCCAGAACAGAATGAAAGCTAGAAAAGAAGGGTCCATCGTAGGTTCCCAACTTTGGAGTATCAACATTTAGCGGGCAAAATGGTGTGGCCTATTTGCCAGAACCAATTGAAAATATTGCTCATTTGCAAAATGAAACTCAAAACTTCATTCTCCAACATCTGCTCATATTGCACGAGTTGAGGTGTTCCATAATTTAGAGAGAAACAGGATCAACAACCTAACACGTTTTTGGTTACTATTGGTGACTTTGCCGACTAGGACCAAAGCAAGTTTTGAGATTAGGACTGAGTTATCAAAGTTCTTGACTTTAACCATATGAGTGTTCGAACTAGCCACTTCCTAAGCTATTCATTTCCTTTTTTGGTACATGTGAGCCTTCTTGCCATCTTAGGTTATAGATTTCTTTGCGGCTTTCACTCGGTGTAAGTGAAAAATCTTCATAGCACACAAGTAATACCAAATCTAGTCATAAGGACTTAAAATAGAGCATAAAGCTACAAAAACAGAGAAAAACAAAGTTGATACTTCACCACATAGAGTGGGATATCTCAATAGCAAACTTTGAGCACTACAATTCAATCAAGGAGATTTTAGCTACCATTGTTCCAGATCCACAATTAGATGTAAGAGATCTCATTGCTGAAAGTCTTTTTTGTTGTTCATCACCAACCAAAAGCGAAATAAACCACATAGCTTAAAAGAGATTTCAAATAGGAGGGGGAATGTAGCCAAATTAGGAAATACCAAAACTTGGTAAACCATCTTGTTTTCTCACACTAGTTTCTCACTCATTTTCAGTCTATTCTTACGCAATTTTGCATATTAAAACTATTTTTAATTTTACTTACATAATCCATTTCCAAACTTTTCCACAAGAGAATGATGCACAAAAATTTAAATAATATTCTTTTTTTTACAAAATTTAAGTTTTCATTGGATGATGTAAAAGTATTAAACAAATATAAAAAATATATTTTCATTAAGTAGGAGAACAATTTATTACATATATAATGACATAAAGTTTCTTACCATATAAATGTTTTATAGATGAACATATAGTATGATATATATGTTTTATGGATAAGGATATTTTCATCCATAAAACATAAAGATATGAGACTAATAATGTAACAAACTATTTCATGTAAGTAGTAGTAAAGCTTCTTTGTGGAAGTTTGAGAGACTTAAGAAAATATCAAAAGTTTATGTGTTAATGAAATCGTTTGTCTGATTATATTTTTATAGCAATTTCGATTTAGATTATGATTCTTTTTTAGAATAGGATGATAAAAATAAAGAAAAAGGAATAGAGAAATATATGGACAATTATTATCTATTATATTTTTTTGTTAAGATAGTATAATTATCTGCAGTTATATATGTAAAAAAAATTTTTAATTATTTTTTAAAGAAAAACTTTACTAATATCGTAGCTTATACTTGGTAAGACAAATATTTGTGATTAGTTTTATTTTATAACTAGATGATGTCCCGTGCTATGCACGGGTTAGGTAATATTTGTTTGTTTTATTTATTTATTTTATAGTTTGATTTGTATGTGTAAATTTATTAATTAATTAATTATATATATTTGATATATTAAAAATAAATTTATAGTGATTACCGGTGTTGTACACGAAATTTATTTTTTATATCTGTTTACTTAAGTTTTGATGCCTTGTAATTTTGCATATAAATTTTTTTGACTCGTGTCATTTACGTTTTGACTCATGTTTATTTATGTTTTAGAATCGTTTATAACTTAATTTTTAGACTCGTATATATTTAGGGTTTTAAACCTCTATTTATTTAGGTTTTAAGATCTATGTTTAATTTTGCTGTGTTATATGTTATCGATAGAACACATATTTTTATAGGGGATATTCAAAAATACCCCTATTGGCATGTACCCTTTTTAAAAACCTACCATTTCCTTTAAAAATTGGGAGAGAGAAATGGCCATTAGGGGTATGTTTTGAAAAAGGGCATTTTGAAATGTGCATTTTTAGTAATTAATTTCTCTATTTTTATTTATTAATATCATAAGTAATTTATCAAGTATATACTAATATAAATATATATATATGATTTTAAACTCGTATTCATTTAACTTTGTAGATCCATGTATATTTTTGCTTTATAGTATCGATTTGACACATATTTTTATTTATTAGTATTTTAATCAATTCAGAAAGTATATACTAATATAAATGTATGTATAATCATCTTATTAATATGTATTTTAGATAACAAAACTGATATTTAATATAACTAATATAATTTTTAATTTGTAAAAACTTGAAAGTTGATATCATTAATTGTTTAGTTTTTATAAATGTTGATAGTGTTAGTTATTTTGTTTTGTTATCTTATAATTAAAAAATATATTTATTTATATCTTTTATATATAAGTTATATTTTCATTAAAATCTGGTTTATTTCCTGCATATTGATATTGAGATTATAGATTTTCCATCTTTATGTCTTATATATATAAAAATATACTTATTTTTTAATAATTAATACTTATAATAGAAAAATATATAAATATTCTAATAAATATAGTTACTAAAATTTCGATTATACATAAATTTTATAAGATATATAAAGTCTTTTTATATATTTTTCATCTTTATTTTCTTAATCATCAAATGTTTTGAAGAGGTTGAATTTGAGTTTGGAGTTGAATCATCTTCAAAATCAGAAATTCTTTGAAGATCTTTTCTTTTAGAGATTGGAGTTGAGCCATTTTCTATATTTGATTCAACACTTCTTTCTCCATTAACAAAGAAAGAAANGAACATAGAAATTTGTTAATATTTATATTTAGCATAAAAAAACTTAATTCTTAAAGAAGATTAATTATTTTGCTGAGGGCAGATGGCTCAACGGTAGTGGCCACTTTACAAATTCTCAGGCACCCATGTTCGAGTCTTCTCAGGTGCAAGGAGAAAAAGGAAAGGAGTTTTAGAGTTTGCGTTTTGGCTATGAGTCGGGCCTTGTCGGTCCAACTATAGTAAGGTTGACAAAAAAAAAGATTAAATATTTTACCTCCGATGTTTGTTTGTTATTGAATTCTTCAATCAGTTCAAGTTTATTAACAAACTTGTTTACCCTGTAAACCTGATCATAACATATAGTTATATGTTTTTTTTCAACCTCAACTCTAAATAGGAAACTTTCCCTTTGAATTTGTTATAACTAAAGGTAAATTTTCAGAATTTTCAATCTGCAAAAAATTATAAATTGTTAATTTTCATGTACAATAATAAAAAAATTTAATCAAAATTATTGAATATTGTTTATGTCCCATCCATAGATTTTATTAACTCTCAAACAGATCTGTTAACAATTTGTATAGCTGTCCAATCGAACATCAAAAATTTTGCTTCACCGGTATTATCTTCGAAATTAAGATGAATGTAATACATTTATCAAAGAGATTAATTGTTTTTCAATAAATTTTTTATAAAAGTAAAGGTGAAAACGTTTTAATAAATAAACGAAAGAGAAATCTTACTTTGGAACTACGTCTGTCACATTGAAGTTGCAATTTTCACAATTCCACTTGCGTTTAACAATTGCAAGATCTTCAGAATCATCTATTTCTTCAAAACAATCAACTGGAAATATCTTTTTGTTGCATACTTTGCAGTTTAAGTAGCACCATCCATAATCAGCATCAATCGAATGAATTTTAACTTTTGTAACATATAAACCAATCTAAAAAAAAAAAATAAAATAAATTTAAGAACGTAAATAAGTCCAAAAAAATTAATATTAAAGAAATGGGAAATAAAAAAGTGAACCAATTAAGATTAAAAATCAAATTAAAAATGCTTATCTCTTTTCTGTCTAGAAGTTCTCTAATTGTTTTGATTGGATGTTGATCAAAGAAATTTTCATTCTATGAAAAATTTTTTAGGAAGCCTACAAATATAGATTCATATATATATTAGTGATAATATATCTTGTATAAATAAGGCTGAAATATTTTGTAAAAAAAATTAATATTAAAATTGACAGAAAAAAACAGAAAATATTTTAAAATTAGTACCTATTTTTAAAGTCTAAGACATCAGGGATGTGTTCATTATCAATCCAAATTTGAGTACAATCAAATCCATTAGAAAGACTTATTTATGACATATGTAATATATTGGTAAATATTAGAAAACGTTAGTTGTATTAAACATACTTAGAATCTAAAATATTTTAGTAATTTATAATAATCAAAATAATTCTATATTTTTAGGTAAATATTGGAAAACAAAATAGTTGAAAAAATTATATACTAATTAGAATTATAGAATATCAAAGATATATATATATATATAAATATAAATATATATATATATATACCTCTAAATATTTTTATTTTGCAAAATTGCAAAACAATTATTGTTTGGAAGGCAAATCCATTTTTGGTTTTTTTTTTTCAATAAATTCAGCATATTTTCTCCATAACACACAACTTACCCTAAGGTTTCTTGATGACATAAAATAAATATTTTGTACAATTAAATGTGTTATAAATACAAATAATAAAACGTAAAAAAATAAAGAACACAATTTACTCAGCATTCCGAAGGGTAATAGTAAGTCGTTTTGTTGGTTTTCCATTCACTTGAGATATTTCAGTAGGGCTAACACGAATCAGTTTTTCGATGATATCTATTAAAAATAAATCATGAGAAATTAATACTTACAATAGAAATAATCGAAAATAGTATATTAGAAAAAAAATTATTTACTTACTTATAAGATAGATATCTTTAAGTCGTCCTTCAAGTAATTTAGGGTAATCAACCAATTTTAATCCGAAAACAGAGTCTTGTAGAGGATCTATTGGCTTAATTCTGGTTGTGTACATGAAAGAAACTTTGAAGTTATGAGTAGAAATACGGTATGTTCCAGTTGCAGGAGAAACTTGTAGGTTTATAATGATTTTTGTACTTCCTTCTTCAAGATATTTTTCGAATTTACGAACCAATTCCTTTTTTACATTACAGTGAATTTTATCACCCTAAAATATATATCAATTATTGAAAAAATACTTTAAATCATTCTAAAAGTATTCACATAAACAAATTGCTAATAACATACCTTAAAATCACAAAGAACCATATCAATTATTTGACCATGTTCATTAGTGTATATTTTCTAGAGTTTTAGAATTTTAACTTTAATTCTCCAGGTTTTTTTGCTGGGTTTTAACGAAAAAGTTTCAGAGAAGAACATCATGAAGAAAAAAGAAATTCGAGAGAAAAAAGTGCTAGAATCGATTGTGTTGTTAAATTTGTCTAGGAATGTCTCTTTTATAGACTTTTATAAATTTATATTCTATTAGGATTAGGAATATCTTTTATTTGATTTTCTCTAAATATAAGTTATTTTTTAGTTATTGAATTAATGTTTTATCATAATTTAAATAACAAACTAAATTGCAAGTGGCCTTTAGTCCAGTGGCTGGTGGTAAGTCCACTAAAAGGCAGACGCACATGCACCCAGGGATCGAGTCCTACCGCCTACAAGATTTATGTAGGAATTTGGCTAATGGACCGGCCATTGTGGTCCAATATTAATATTGCCGTTGACAAAAAAAATAACAAACTAAATCTATTTAATTAAAGATTTTATTATGGTTCAACCAAATTTATTGAATTAATAAAATATGTTAATTTATTAAACTAATCGAAATAATTAAAGAACTCATCGAATTAATGAAATATAATGAATCAAATTAATGAAATCTATTGTAACGAAATATCTTTAATTCAACTAATAAGGAAATTGAATTAAATTTATTTTAGCCATGACAACTAAAAAAGTATCTTTAATTCAACCATTATTTATTCAACTAATAAGGAAATTGAATTGATTAAATTTAGTTTAGTCGTAACAACTAAAAAAATATCTTTAATTCAATAAATATTTAGCCAATCAAATCTTTACAATTAAGGAGTTATCTAGCAAAATTTGTTAAGAATCTTATCATAATCTATTGAATTGATTAAATCTATGTAATTTAACCAATCTAATTATAACAATTTAAATTTATTAATACAAAAAGACAAAAATTTAACCGAATCATGTCATATATTATCTAAACAAATTTTATTCAGACAAATTAATTATCTAATACAAATGGACCAATCATATATTTAGATATCTATTATATTATTATAAATTAAATGAATAATTCAACGCTACGATTTTATTATTATAGAGATTTTAATTAAAGATAATTGTTTACAATCCTTTTTATTTTAGGATTGAGAATAAATATATATATATATATATATTATGAAAAATAATATTTTTATAAAAGATATTTTAAATACATAAAAATAATACAATATTTTGGATCGTTGGATTTGACAATAAAAAAATTTAGTTGATTAAAAACTTTTGAAACCTAACTATCACAATTTTCTATGAGAAATTTTGAGAAACACCTTTCATTCCTACCTTTTTCAAAGATATTCCCACAAATTATCCATAAAATAATATAATATTTCTTTTATACCCTTATTATATTTTCTAAATAAAGCTGAAATCCGTTTTTCTCTTTCACAAAAACACAAAATGTGTTTTCTTTTTCACTTAGAGTTTCTCAATTACAGAGTTAGGGTTTAATATTTTGCATAAACGAAGAAGAAGAGAGAAAGCTGAGTAGTAGTAGAATGAGTGTAATTTTGGCAATGACACATAAACGAATGACATTTTTGAAAATAACCATCTTCTCAGGGATTCGGAAATGGCGTAGTTAATAATATTTTTGCAATATATTTTTTTCTAGCCAATAACATAATATTGAAATAAGTAAATTACTTTACAACTTTTTGTTTTAAATGTGTAGTTCGCAAATAATAAACCATAATCTTATTCTTTAGAGAAGTCTTTTGATCATCTCTAGGAGTTGCCTAATTTACATTAACTTAAGAAGGATTTTAATCAAAAAAATAGCCAATATTTGTTGTCAATAATTACACAATGTACTTTATACGGCACAAACACATTACACGAATACCGAATATAATCAATTGAAATATAGAACCATTGTTGGAAGAGAAGGATACACAAAAGTGTCAAAGGTCCTATTTTTAAGACCTTTTGTTTCATACTTAAACAAACCAACACTCGTGTTGTCATAATTGTTATAATTAGCTCTCTTACAACCTCCAAAAGACACTAGTCTTAGTGTAAAATTAAAACATACTCTATACATGAAGAACACTATTTAATGAAAAAGTGGTCTTTTTTGTCGGCCAATTGACATCATCTTTCCTAAACCAAACACCTAAGCAAGTCTCCTTTATCTTCTCTTATATACAATCATTTCTCTCTATTGCTCTTCCATCAATCTTAGCAAGTTTTTGAGATGATGTCTTTTGTTTGTTGCAGAAAAACGTGCATAGTTTTGGCTCTTGTCTCAATACTTTTAGTTGTGTCAGAAGCTTCAAGATTTCCTCAAGTTCATTGGGAACAAATGCTCCCAAAGAAGCTTCCAATACCTTCTTCTTCTCCTTCCAAAGGCACCAATTCTATCACAAAATCATCTTCTACATCTTCTCTGAATACAAGTTCCTTACAAAGCTCAATTTCATCTGACGGAAGAGTTTAACTTCAAATCTCTACTCACTTTGGTGACTTATGTTGCTAATGGAAATGCTATCAGAACAGCTCCATAAGAGATTTTGGTCAAGAGAGAAAGTGAGATACAGAAGTTTTATTCTTTTAGATTTTATTACTATCGCAGCAGAAACCATAGAAGGATAGAATAGATATGTCAATTTGTATATGAATATCATCTCAATTAAATATGTCATTCCTTGTAACTGATTTATAGAAGAATTCTTATAATACTTAAAATAGTCCAATTTATAACATCTTTTAGTTAATTTATAAACCATTAAGTACTTGGAGATACATTGTGATCTCTTTTTTCTGGAGTGAGTTTTTAGAATAGTAATTCCAATGGATCAGGCCCGACCCTAAGTATAAGTCCAGCAAACATGTAATTTATGCACTAAAGTGTTTAAAATTTTTTAGGGGCATCAGTTTTCAAAAGTTTACATTAGTATTAGTTGTACTTAATTTTCTGCAATAGGTTTTGAGTTCGAACCTAAGATCTACCATTTAATTACTATTTTCTAAATTGACTTCTTAAAAAAAAAACAAACAAAAAAGAAGAAGAGCGGGGCATCCGCCGTGAAATGGATCGCCGATAATCAACTTTCTGAGGGATCTTGGGGTGATGCTAATCTCTTCACTTATCATGATCGACTCATCAATACACTTGCATGTGTTATTGCTCTAAGATCTTGGAATCTATTTCCTCTTCAATGTCATAAAGTTGGTCGGAGATGGAGATTGGGTCGACGGCGGAGCTACGTCGAGTTTCTTCACCACCGTCTCTTCGCCCTCCTTTGTAGTTGTGGTTCCAGGTCGGGTTTTGGTTTTCTTTTCACGGTCATTCTTATCGGTGGGTGGAGGAGGAGACGGAGAAGACGAAGAAGAAGACTAAGCCCTCGGGGCGATTTGGGACCGATCTTGGAATCTATGAATTCTAGTGTTGATGCTGAAACTGTTACCAAAATTCGAAGCTTCCTCTTCTCTCTCGATAGATAGAGTGTGAGAGTATAACCACTAGAATAATTTATGTTATTTCTGGCTTCTTCCATCACCACCATGATTACTATCACTAACTTTGTCCTCCGATCTTGATGCACTCATCCACAAACATTCAATTTTTAGTTGCATGCACCTAATGATCGCTTCAACCGCACTTAAAAAAAAACAAGAAAGATCATAACTCCTTCCTTCTCGATTAAGAATTCGTATGCCATATTCACTAGATCCGATTGCCTTTTATCATTTCTCCCATTCTCTCTTCCAATTTTCACAAAATTTCCTCAAAATTCTTGCTTCTTCTATCCCAAACCTTTTTTCATGTATGATTGATGACATTTCTCCACTACTCTCAAGTCATCGGATGGGTTTTACCCCCTATTTCTTTCGTTTAATAATGATTTTCTAGTATTCATCAAATCGGAACCTTTCCACCATCACTATAACTATTACCTACTCCAATAGTAGTCTCATCGAAAATTAGAGGCATTTACATCAAGATCGGAATCATACGGCGTTTGATTCAAAGACCTACTTTGACGGGAGAAAGTATCTTCCCTTGCATGTGCTCACAATGAATCATCTTCCCCATGCAAAGGATCAAGGGTGCTTTTGAACAATCTTATGTCATCGACGATCTAGTGGTGCCAACACAGTGATGAGTATAGGGAGTTGAAACTGTCATGGGCTAGGAAACACCTTGATAGTTCAACAATTACGGGAAATGTGCCAGGTGCATTTTCCCGATTTTATATTCTTTATGGAGACCAAAAACTCCTCTAGTTTTGTAACAAGTATTCAGAATTCTTTGGGTTATGATAAAAGTTATTTGTAGAGCCAGAAAGACTGAGTGGTGGTCTTGCTTTGTTCTGGAAATCATCGTATAATGTACAAGTTTTATCTTCTAATAAATGTGTCATTGACGTGGAAGTAAGTCTGGGAGCTATATGGTTCTATGCGTTATTCGTGTATGGTGATCTGGTAAGACAATTTAGACAGGATGTTTGGGACCAACTGATGGATATAAGTTGTTCAAGAAATGGAGCTTGGATTCACGGATTGTGTTGGGTGATCTGAATGACTTGATAGATAATTCAGAAAAACTCGGTGGACCTAGAAGAGATGAATCCTCCTTCTATCCACTAAGGAATATGATACACAATTGTGGACTACGAGAGATAACATGCTCAGGAAATCAGTTCTCTTGGGCGGGTGTACAACACGGGATGTACGTACAATGTTGTTTAGATCGTGCTTTTTATAATGCAAATTGGTTCCGGTTATTCCCATTGTCTCTAGGAAGTTTGCTAGAAAGATTAGGCTCCAACCATAGACCGATGATGATCCGGTTTACACACGATAATATGAGGATAAAAGGACGGTTTATGTTTGATAAACGGTGGATCAACAAGCCAGGTATCAAAGAGGTTATTCAGAACTCATGGAATGTGGTTTTGGCGGATACTACGAATTCTATAGCTGTGCGGATCTCTACGTGTCGGTCTGCCTTATCAAGTTGGAAAACCTCTATTGATGGTAACTCAAAGAAAGAATAGAACGACTCAAACGGAGATTGGAAGAAGAAGGAAATAAGACTAATCCAGACCAACATTTGCTTAAGAATTTTAAACTTCAGATTACTCAAGCATATAATGAAAAGGAATTGTATTAGAAGCAAAAGAGCGAAGAGAGATGGCTTAAAGAAGGTGATCGTAACACCAAAATTTTCCATGGAAGTTTTAAAAGAGGAAGAGCACATAACTCGATCCCGATTTTGATTGATGAAGAAAGTGTGGAAAAAATAACATAAGGATTGAAGGGGGATGTGGCAGTAGAATACTTTCGGACTTTATTTATGTCTACATCACCATCATGTGCGGATACTCTTTTGTGTGGAATGCTGCCACAGGTTTCGGAATTAGCTAACAGAGAGTTAACAAAGCCAGTAAGCAATGAGGAGATCAAAGCAACAATTTTTGGTATTCAGAGTGACAAGGCCCCGGGTGCAGATGGGATGACTGGACTATTTTTTCAAACATATTGGGATATCATTGGCGCAGATGTAACAAAGAAGGTGAAAGTTTTTTTGAATCTGGCTCATTACCACATGAGTGGAACTACACTCAAATATGTTTGATTCCAAAGGTTTAGAATCCGAAAATAATGTCTGACTTACGACCGATTAGCTTGTGCTATATAATGTATAAAATCGTCTCAAAAGTTCTTAATGCTAGACTCAAATAATGGTTACCAAGTATTGTGTCTCATACACAAGGGGTGTTTGTGGTGGGGATACTCATATTGGATAACATATTAGTAGCACATGAGATGGTACATGCTCTCAAGGTGAATCCGAGCTGCTATAAAGATTTTATGGTCATTAAAACAGACATGTCTAAGGCATACGACCGAGTCAAATTGAGCTTTCTGGAAGATTTGCTCTTGAAGATGGATTTCAACACAAAGTGGACGCAATGGGTAATGGAATGTGTCCGGTCAGTTACTTATTCTGTGCTATTAAATGGTAGTTCTTATGGCTTTATTAAACCTGAGAGGGGATTAAGGCAAGGAGACCCTTTGTCACCGTTTTTATTCATTCTATGTGCTAAAGTTTTGATTCACACAATGAAGAAGTCGGAAATGGAAGGTAAGATAACAGGAATTCGATTAACAAGAAATTGCCCCTATATACAATTAGTGTTCGCCGATGATAGTATTTTCATGTGCCGAGCTACAATCTCTGAAGCGATAGAGATTCTCCGATGTATGGCTCTTTATGGTGCTGCTTCAGGTCAAGTTATCAACTTCCAGAAATCAGCTATCACGTTTGGCAGCAAGAAGGACCCGATAATGAAGAGGATTCTAGGACTGTACATGGGTATTACAAAGGTAGGTGGAGATGGGAAGTATCTAGGTCTCCCAGAATGTCTTAGTGGATCCAAAAGAGTGCTACTCGGTTTTATAACGGATCGCCTTAAATCTCGGATTAGTGGATGGTATGAAAAGACTTTGTCTCTGTGAGGCAAAGAGATTTTGATAAAATCTGTTGCTCTTGCATTGCCGGTGTATTCGATGTCATGCTTCAAATTGACAAAATTCCAATGTCAAAAGATAACATCGCCTATATCAAAATTCTGGTGGGACAATAGTGTGGATAAGAAAAGTATCTATTGGGTTTCATGGCAAAAGATATACAAGTCTAAGCAAGATGGTGGTATTGGTTTATGAGATATAGGGGATTTTAATCAAGCACTACTTGTTAAGAAAGCTTGGAGACTATTGGCAAATCCGGACTCTCTTCTTAGTAGATTATATAAAGCCAAATACTTCCCGAAAACAGATCTCATGAATGTTGTTCAAGGCACAAGACCTTCATATGCATGGAAAAACATTGTATATGGCTGAGAGTTGTTGGGGAAAGGACTTATGAAATCTATTGGTAATGGCCATAATAATCGTATATGGACTGATAAGTGGGTGTTTGATGTCTGGCCTCCATCACCTAAGGAGAAAGATACAAAATTTAGATCAGGTAGGAAGGTAGCAGAACTGATAAAGGAATCAAGCGAGTGGGAAACATACATGTTACATAGAATCTTTTATTACGAAGATGTCAAACGTATTCTATGGTACCCACCAGACAAGAACAAGAAAGATGAATGGATATGGCCGCACACTAAACATGGATCTTACACAGTTCGGAGTGGTAGTCAGATTGCTTCTCAACTGAATATGCCCGCAAGTTGTGATACTCTTGAAATAACTCGGACCACTGCTTATAAAACACGAATTTGGCGGTTAAAAAAAATTCCAAAAATAAAAATATCATGTGAAGAGTGTTGTCTAATGCTTTACACTATGCTCTCATGGAATGCATGTCACCCCAGTATGTAAAGTATGCAATCATGCGAGAGAGATGATATCTCATGTACTGTTTGAGTGCGATTGTGCCAGTGACATATGGAGAATAGTTCTTGGACATTGATACCAGTCTCGTATACAAGCCTCAGTGGCAGACTATATGGAAATTCTTCTAAACTTTATAGAGTAGAAACAACAATGGACGAGATACAAAAAAGCTATCCCCTGGATTCTATGGCTTATCTGGAAAGGCAGGAATAGCAAGGTCTTTGCTGGAATGATGATGAACAAAGATATCTTGTTGACAAAAGCCTTAGAAGATGCTGAGAATTGGTTCACTATGAACAAAGAGGAACGGGTTGAGAATTTATGCCAAACTTCCCTAAATGTCGTGGGCAGGAAATGGAGAAAACCAGCCCATAATATGCTCAAATGTAATGTTGGTGTGTATTGGACCAATGCTGAAAAACTCGTGGGTGTTGCTTGGATCTCGCGTGATAACATAGGTGAGGTTAAACATAATTCACGGGATGTGTTAACACCTTCACCATCTAAACTTAGTGTCCTTTCGTGGCCTAATCTGGACAATGGAGAATGCTATACATTTGCAATACCCCAAGGTGGAGTTTAGTATAGAAGCAACGAATATTATAAAGACAATAGAGAATCCTCATGACTGGCCGCGTATTAGATCTATGCTTGATCAGATTAGCCATTTGCGACTAAGCTTTGAAAGTTGTAAGTTTACACATTCAATTTAACGTGCTAATCTGGCTGCTCGGAAAATAGCACAAAGTGCGATCAGACAATCCAAGCTGAATTCTTATACAGCAGCTGGTGGTCCGGCATGGTTGGCATCCACTATAAAGGAAGACTGCAGAGAGTAATCAATACTCATGCTCTGTCTTAAGTTGGTTCAAGTGTTGTAATGCGACCACTCCTCTGCTTCTCTGTTATTTCTTGTTAGTAGCTCTTGTAGCTTCTTTTAATATGTTGTATTACCTTTGAGACACTCCTTTCAATTATCAATTCAATAAGACGATCAAAAAAATTAACTTCAGAAGTCAGTTTTCCACCATCTCCATTCAATTTCCTCTTTCCGTCCTTTTTTTTGGTTAATTTGCTCTTCTTTTTCTTATAGATTACAGCAACAACATCTTTCAAAAATTCTTTTCACTTTTTCACCTTCTCCTCCCTTCTTACATTCTTTAATTTCTTTGCCAAGTTTTTAATTAAATCAAACTACAAATCTTATAAGTTTTTAACAAGTTTGTAATATTGTGAAACTTCTCTTTGTCTAGTTTGATTTTTTCCCCTTAAACATTGAAACTATTAGACTTTTGTTTATATATTAGAAGGATTTTAAAAATTATTCTACATTATGTTATTAGATTTCATAATTATTTCTCAAAAGTAATTGAATAGTTTAACGTTAATACCTATAGAATAAGATATAGTAGAGAAACTTGATTATTCAGAACTAATAAACGTTTGCATAAAAGAAAGCAAGAACAATTATTTGGTAAGAAAAAAAACTATTGTTTCAAATTTTGTGTTTTTGGTAAGAAAACTGATTTCATTTTATATTGTCATGATTTTGTTTTTTTTTTTTTTTAAAAAAAAGCGCATTAATTTGTGAAATTGCTTTAGGCATTATTTTATTACTGGCCGACACTGCAATGGATTGTATCAAAATGACTGTAAACGATACTTTGAATTAGTCCTCCATATTTGTTTCACTAAATTCTGTCTTAAAAAAAAGACAATCATAATATGAGAAAAGTTCAAAGCGAAAAAGAAAATTAAAACCCAAAGATTAGAAAATAAATAACTAAAGATAGAAATGTAATTAACATAAGACTAATGAAACAGATGGATGGAGACGAAACATTGTACTCGAATACAAAAACCTCTCTGACCCAATAATCGAGAAAGCTTCTCCTCCACCGTTCTCCGACGCCGGCGATACCGGAGATGACGGTTTACGCCGGCGTCAGAATATCCATATGCGTTTTCCTCTTTTTTTTATGTTATGTTCTCTAGTCTCGGTTTTCTCGTCTTTTCCGGTTGAAGATTTGGTGGACGACGTCACCTTCCGAAGCTATGTCCTCCGAGGACATGGACATCTTCGGCGGCATCACCAACGTTCTCCTCTCCCGGCGAAGATATTGTTTCTTGTGCATCATCTCCTCCTATACTTCCCTTGGCTTTTCCGAGGTCTTTCACCGGAGAAGATGACTCATGGATCTTTGAAGAACCAACTCCTTCCGGTGGTCACCTACTGCCGAGATCTACACCTTCACCTTCATCCGCCTATCATTGGCGAGCCTCCGTTGTTAGCCGAGAATCCTTTTGGAGCTTTTTCTCCATCACAGAGTAGTCTTGAGAATCTCCAGATCTCGTTCCCTACTCATAATCGATGGACCAACTGTTTACTTGATACTTCCCGGTGGACAAATTTTGATGGATATAGTCAAGAGAGTCTTACCTCTCGGTCTGATCATCAAAGACCGAGATGTTTCTCAGAAGTCCGCCGGAGCTCCGATGATATCTCTAGCAAGCTCGGCGCTGGCCACCACATTCCACACTGTTACACATCGGCTAGGGTTCCCACATGTTCATGGTTTGGATCTGATTTTGGGCCTTGCTGTTGGGCTTTATTTTTTTCAAGGTATTATGTCAATTTATCTCTACTCAGCCCATTAGAAATAATTTTTGAGGACAAGATTTTTCTAATGGGTTTTATAGAATATTTACGTGATTACCTCCTAGTAATTAGACTCACATCTAAACTAAACTATCAGTGGATAGCTTTAGTCCTCGGTTTATCTTCCTGTAGGGAGAAACGCCGTTTTCAGTGTTACTCCCTTGTGGAGGAACCGTATCAAAGCTTGAAATTTGTATTTCATAGAGCTCACTCTTTGGTTCGACAGCCTCTTGTGACGACAGGACCTGAATTCATTCAGAATCTATTCCAGGTTCGAGAATGTCTATCCATCTTTTATCCAAGATCTTCGGTGCGTTTGAGTATCTCCGGCCGATTATGGTGTTTCAAATTATGTATTTTGCCATTATGGCTTTTGTTCTATATTGGCTTTTCAATCTTTGTTGCAAGCCCAACTATCTAATTAATGGAAGAAGAGTTTTAGTGACAAAAAAAAAAAAAAAACCTAAGACTAAAAGACTAAATTTCAAATAAATGAAAACATTGGGTTCTCGGGCTTTAAAGGTTTACTAGATTTCCTAAATTAAACTAGTGTTTAATGTACTAACCCATTTTCGATGGTGTTAATTCCTAAACAACTGTGTAACAACTATTATGAAATTTCATAATAGAATGTGCATTAATCTGAACGGTTCACTCTGCTAATAGTATATCTTGTCTATAAGACTATTATAAAAATGATTATTGTGATTAATGTGGATCAATAATCATTCTCAACTACGTAAGATTCCTCGAATAACCCACTTTTGATGGTGTTAGTTTCTAAACAACTATATAAACACCTATTATGAAACTCCATAACAGAATGTGCATTAATGTAAACGGTCCACTCTGTTAGTAGTACATCCTATCTATAATAGTGGAAATGATTATTGTGTAATTCATGTAGTATAACTTAGTCTACAAAACCTTTGTATAAATATTTTCTGTTAGTCTAAAATTCATTCAGTCTCCAATTCTTTATGATATCAAAGTTGAATTGATACATATTATCTATTCTCGTTATCTACCTTCCTTCAAAATTCTTATCTTTTAGTTTTTCCATGACGACTCGCTCACCCACATCTTTAAATGAGACCATCTTTATCCCCGACATGGTCACTCTTCTAAACGTTAGTATAACGATTGTCACAAAGCTTAACGCTTCCAATTTTCTCTGTGGTTAAAACAAATTCATGCCTTGCTAGATGGTTATGAACTTGATGTATACCTCGATGGTACCACTCTTCCTCATGCTGAAAATCTTACAGTCAACAACACTGTAACTCCAAATCCACCATTCTCTTTATGGAAACGCCAAAATAAACTAATTTATATTGCTCTTCTTGGACTATAGTCAACTCCCTACAACCACTGCTATCTTCTGCTACAACATTTGCTGAAAACTAGACTATTTTCGCCTCCACATATAGAAAAAAGTAGTGGATATCTCAAGGAACTGAGACAACAGGTCAAACAATGGACTAAAGGCAACCCATCCATTGATGAATATTTTCAGGGCTTCACAACAAGATTTGATCAACTTGCACTGCTGGAAAAATCCCTAGATCATGAAGATAAGAACGAGTTTATCCTGGAGGGCCTTACTGAAGATTACAAAGTGGTTTGATCAAGTCGAAGGCCGAGACAATTCACCCTCTTTGACCGAGTTACATGAGAAGCTGATCAACCATGAGCTCAAACTAAACAACATCCATACGTCCTCTGTCTTACCAATATCTACCAATGCCTTTTTCCCTTTTTTGTGCATTTTGTGATGATTTGTTTTTTGGGTTGAAATTAGGATTATATGTGATAGGGGTTTTAGTGCTTCTGATTGCTAATTATTAATATTTTACTTGTAATGATGAAAACTTAGGATGGTAGAGAGATCTTCTTTTCAATGAAGAGAAGCAATAAGCTGGAAAAGCTGATGGTCGCTTACTATGACCGCAAATCTATAAACTATGAGTCAGTGGTTTTCTTGTTTGATGAGTGTCATCTTCGTGCCATGCACACTTCTGATTGCTAATTATTAATACTTTACTTGTGATGATGAACAATTAGGATGGTAGAGAGATCTTCTTTTCGATGAAAAAAAGTAATAAGCTGGAAAAGTTGATGGTCGCTTACTATGACCGCAAATCTATACACTATGAGTCAGTTGTTTTCTTATTTGATGAGTGTCTCTCCCTGGCAGGAACACTCAAGACGAGGTAAATTATTCTCCTTTATTTTATTTTTACTTTCTTAAAAAAATTTACCATATTCTAAACCCAGAATATCTAATTTTTTTTAACAACTTGATTTGGTAGATGGAGATGAGATAGCCGCAATGTTCCATCAGCTATTGTGGGTCATCACACCTATCACCAATCAGAATTAGAACCATAATCAGTACCACATCAATCAAAATTAGAATGAGAACTGGCAACAACAAGTTACTCCCCCATCTGCAATGTCACATCAAAAATGAAGAGGATATCAAGGCAATTGCCAAATATGTGGAGTTCATAGTCATAGTGCTTGGATCCATCTGTTAGGTGTCAACCAGAACACGTCAACATTTCAAAATTGGCAGCCTCATGCCAACATGGTTGCTACATAGCCCTAGAATCCAAACAATTACATCCTCGACAGTGGTGCTACTCATCATCTCACCACTTATTTGAACTATCTCTCCACCAACCATATACTAGAGGAGAAGACGTTGTCATTGCAAATGGCTTTACTCTTCCTATCTCACACAAGGGTTCCTCCTTAATCTCTACTACCTCACATCTTTTAAAGTTGCAAAAAATCTTTTATGTTGCTAATATTCACAAGAACTTAGAGGGATGTATTCAAACTAGAATTTCAAAAGATTTAATCGAATTTAGATTTAATTGATTTTGGGAGATTTAAGTGAGTTTTGAGCATACTTTAAACGATTTAGGTTGATTTTTATTTATTGTAAAAACTATCATATGGTGATTTTAGGAGTCTTTTTATAAATTATTGTGAGATTCTATATGATTCATCTTTCAAAACATAATTCAATAATTGAAAAAAATTTTATATGATTTAGCATTTGGAAATTTTCAGAAACTAACAACTAAAATGGCGTCATGACCATTATCATCAACATACTTCCCCTCTGCGGATGATGATTCAACAATTCTCACATATATTTTACCAGACACTTCATGTGCACTCATTAAATCCTTTCATTTACTATAAAAATCAACAAAACTTGTATCCACAACAACATCTTTATCTAACCCAGTTCACATAATCAATTCAATAACAATTGACCCAGCATAAACATGTCTTTTGTTAGATTAAACTTTCATAACCAAAGATAAAGTATATTCATCAAGTTGAGTCATACCATCTCAAAGTATAGAAACTAATTCAAATATCAATTGATAAACTTATTTTGAGATAAGTGCAAAGATAAACAACACACTCAAACATCGCAGATTCAGCGTGACTCCTATCTCTTTCCTGAAGCGTTAATTTAGTGTTAATAAGAATCAATAGAGACAGATATATTGTCAAAAAAATATAGAGAGAGATATAAGACACTAGTCTCTCTATCAAACATCTTAGATTAGAACGACCAAAACAAATACATCGCAGATTGGAAGAAGACAATAAGCAAGGAGTAAGGAGCAATGTCTACTAGTCACGAAGAAGATAAGAAGCATGACCAAGGAGCTCCAACTCATAAAGAAGATAAGAAGCTCGATCAAGGAGCTGCTACTCTGGAAGAAGACAAGAAGCCCGACCATGAAGCTCTCATTCAGCTCAAGGTCATGGGACATGTTTTGTATTTCTTACTTTCTCTTTCTTTTTGCCCTTTTTTGTTTGTATTTGGTGATGATTTGTTTTTGGTTTAAAATTTGAATAATATATGATAAGGGCTTTAAGGCTTTTGATTGCTATTTATTAATATTTTACTATTGATGATGAACACTTAGGATGGTAGAGAGATCATCTTTTTGATTAAGAGAAATAATAAGCTGGAAAAGTTGATGGTCGCTTACTATGACCGCAAATATATACACTACGAGTCAGTTGTATGAGTGATGTCTCCGTGCCAGGCACACTCTAGACGAGGTAAATTATTCTTCATCATCTTTTCACTTTTTTTGAAAAATTGCACCATATCTTAAACCCATAATATCCTTTTTTTAACAGCTTGATATGGAAGATGGAGATGAGATAGCGGCAATGTTCCATCAGCTACCATGGGTCATCATCGTCTATCAACAATCAAAATCATAATCAGAACTGGTAACAACAAGCTGCTCCCCCATATGCAATTAATGTCACAGCAAAAACCAAGAGGATATCAAGGCAAATACAAAATATGTGGAGTTCATGGTCATAGTGCTTGGAGATGCAATCAAATTTATCTGTTAGGTGTCAACCATAACACATCAACAGTTCAAAACTGGCAGCTTCATGCCAACATGGTTGCTATACAGCCCAACAATCCGAACAATTGGATTCTCGATAGTGGTGCTACTCATCTCCTGACCACTTATTTGAACAATTTATCTCTCCACCACCCATATACTAGAGGCGAAGAAATTGTCATTGCGAGGTCTCTACTCTCCCTATCTCACACATGGGTTCCATCTTAATCTCTACTACCTCACATCCTTTAGAGTTGCGAAAAATCTCTTATGTTCCTAATATTCATAAGAGCTTGGGAGTGTACTCAAACTAGAATTTTAAAAGATTTAAAATAAATTAGATTTAATAGATTTTAGGAGATATGAGTGAGTTTTGAGCATACTTAAAATGATTTAGGGTGATTTTTATTTATTGGAAAAACCCATATGGTGATTTTAGGAGATTTTTATAAATTATTGTGAGATTCTATGTGATTCATCTTTCAAAACATAATTCAATATTTGGAAAATTTCATATGATTTAGCATTTGGAAAATTTCATGATACAAGCTTCAATGGCTGTAGAATGGATATGAATCCACGGATCCGATTTTGGTGAGTCCGAATCGATGGAGACTAAATTGTGTGGAAGTAGGCGAATGAGAACCACAAAGGAGGGTGATGATTCCTTTGATAATCTCGGTCCAGTCAAGCTTGGATTCCTCACAAGACCTGATTTCGGCTCTCTCTCTCATATCCTCAAAAGAGATTAAGTCGGCAAAGGCTCAAGACACATGCTTAAAAAGAAAAACTCTTTTGTATAACTTAAAACTTGGTGAACACAATAGAAAAAATATGAGCTTATATAGAGCTCGTACAAGACAAAGGGCAACGGTCATGAGCATAAAATATGAAAGAAATATCAAAGTAATAAGTGTGCAACGGACAAGTGATGGTGGCCATCGATCTTGGAACCGTTGGAAAAGATGTGATGATCGACCGGATATGAAAAGTCTTCAAATGGGAGGATTCGCCTAATCCTGTTGGTGCTGGAGCATGGTGAGAATTCCCTGGATGACTCTGAGTGGTTTAGAGAGTCTCCTGGTCGCCACACATAAGTCTGAAGTCCTTTGAAGCAAGCAAATCCCGAACATTCCTTAATCAGTATCGGATCGAATCTTCTTCTTTTTGGGCGTGTATCTGGAGGATTCGATGGTGGATTGATGCGTTCTTAGCCTTGTTGGAACTATGTAAGGCCCAAGAATACTCTACAAGTGGTACGGCATGAAGGCCGCTTCTGTGCTGGACTGTGTAGCTTGATATTTGGCATTATCGGGAATAAGGCCTTAGCACATAAGGTCCAACTTCTAAAATCCATAACTTTTGGCTCCAAGCATCTTATGGGCGGATTCAACTTTGAGGAGTTAACTGGTTGAGTTAGGAATCCATTGAAATTTACTTTATGGCTTAATTCTCTATGTAGCACCTGGAATGCTTTAATAAGTGATTGTATGTCTCCATCGCATCTATTGAAGATCTTCCAAGTTGTATCTTCAATATCTTCTTCATATGAACTCCTTTTGAAATGATTGTTCTTCGAGACATCTTCAATATTGGTTAAGTGCGTGCTCCAAGTGTTTGTTAAGCTGGAACTTGTGATTTTGACCTCCATTGGAGCTGAAATCCACTCGCTGGTCTCCATAGCTCTCGTTAGTTGCACGCTTCCATGATCCATGGTTAGGAAAGAGTGATCTGGCTTGGTTCTGGTTCTTGGAATTGCATAATTTCAGAAACTAACAATTAAAATGGTGTCCTGATCATAATCATCAACATATTTCCCTCTACGAATGATGATTCGATACTTCGCACATATATTTTACCAAACACTTCATGTGCCCTCACTAAATCCTTGCATTTACAATAAAAATCAACAAAACTTATAGCCACAACAACATCTTTATCAAACTCAATTCATATAATCAATTCAATAAATGTTGACCTAACACAAACATGTTATTGTTAGTTTAAACTTTCATAACCAAAAGGAAAATATATTCATCAAGTTGAGTCATACCATGTCGAAATAGAGAAACCTATTCAAATATCATTTGATAAACCAATTCCGAGATAAGTGCAAAGATAAGAAACACTCAAAAATAGAGGAAAAGTAAGAAGGAGATGACAAAGATGATGAGATGAAGATGGAAATGAGATTCTGGTCTTCCTCAAGACCTTTAAGGATGATTCAGACATTGACTTGATTAAGATAGGTCTAAGATTTGCATAGCTCTTTGCAGAAGATGGAGAGAAGAATGACTCTTGTTATTATGATAAAATGGAGGCTTATATTTTTTCTGAAATTACACCATGTAGATGGGATTTTGAAAAATATGTTTACAACAAAAAAGTTTTTGAAGTCTCCCAAAATCATGTTGAGAAGATTCTTTACAAAACATTTGTTAGATTTTAGAATAACAAGAGATTCAATATGATTTTGATAAATTAATAATTGAATAACAAGAGATTGTGTATACTAGGGTTTCCAGGAGTGAGCAAGATACTGCAATGGCCGAGGCTGTGGATCATGGTTCCCCTTCAGGAGATCCGCTAGACAAGCCTCTGTCATGGTCAGAGAGATTGCAGGAGAGTATGATGGGAGGTTTTATGAATCCATAAGCCTTATGGAGAGTGGGAATGTGGATGAACACATCAAGTTGGAGTATCCTAATGTATAGGAAGGTGAAGCGATGGTTACGATTGATCCAGAGGTGGTGTCAGTCATGGAGAGCATATGGAAGAATTGTATGGTGGTTAAGGTGATAGGTCGGAGTGTTCTGCTAATAAGAAATTGAAATTTATGGAAGCCAAAGGGTGTAATGTATGTGGTTGATCTTCCTCGCCAGTTTTTTATGGTCCAGTTTGATTCTGAGGAGGAGCTTTTGGTGACACTTACCAATGGATCATGGCAAGTGTTTGGAAGATATCTTATGGTGCAAGAATGGTATCCGGAATTCGACACAAGAAAGATGATATCTCCACCACTTCAGTTTGGATTTGTCTAACTAGAATCTTGTGTCACTATTACCACAAGATGATTATTGTGAACATTTCTCGAGGTTTTGGTAAAGCACTACTGCTGGATTTGACTACATTGGCGTTTGAAAGAGCATGATATCCTTGTGTTTGCGTTGAAGTCAACCTTAGAAAACCCTTGAAAGGATCCATAATCGTGAATGACAAGCGATACTTTGTGGATTATGAAGGTTTGGGAGCTATCTGTTCATCATGTGGAAAGTATGGAAATTTAGTGTATCATTGTCCTAAGAAAGCTACTGAAAAAGTTGTAAGTGTACCATTTTCAGAACCGGGTGACACAGCTGGCAGTAGTACCGGTTCAGAAGAAGCAGGTGGCATAGAAGCAATTAAAAATTGATGAAGATGGTTTCATGGTGGTTCGTAAACCGAAATCATGGTCATCGAGTAACCAAGGAGATCGATTGGTCACTACCGCAAGTGGATCTCAGAAGGTACAAAGATGATATTTACGGGAGATCCCAAAATCTTCGAGCAAAGATGACATTATGGCAAATAACCGATTTGCAAATCTGGGTAATGATACTCTAGTGTCAAATACGAAAGAAGTTTCCATATCTTTAGAACCTAATAAGGAAAACGAAAAACGTGAGGATTGGGATGAAGGTGGATGAAGGTGAATAAAGGGAAGGATGTTCAACAAGTTACTAGTGGGCCTGAGCCAAACCCATTAAATTTTAGTGATGTGTTTACAGGGGCCCTAAGGATTAGACTATTTACTCATTTTAAATTTATTTTTAATATTACTATATATCTTTAAAAGAAATTTTTTATTAGGATAAATAAAAAATGTCAGATTGCCGAGTTACTTTCAGTCTGGTGGTTAGGATGATCCAGCTAATGACTCAGGGCACCGGGGTTCGATTCTTCCCCACTACACTAGTAGAATAAAAAGGGATTTTAGGGTGTCGGCTAGGCTATGGATCGGGCCTTGCTGATCCAGTTGTTGACAAAAAAAAAATGTCAGATTTTGATAGAGCCTATGAGTTTTTGATTGTGATGTTAAATCTATACCTTATGATTTCTTAATCACATACATGTCAATCTCTGAATGATAAGAACATAAGCGGAAGCGTACCTTTTGGATCCATGGTTTATGATCTGGATTTTGGTAATGGCTCTTCCATAGCAAACCCAGAATAGCTTGATGTCTCTGGTGATGGGATGCAGAGAACGTTTTCTGTATTTTCTCATTAGGGTTGCTATGGGGACCAAGACCTTCTATTTATATAGAAATTAATTTCTAATTCGGCCCTTCATCAAATTAGAAATTACTGAATGTTA
>OVBA01002750.1:0-32187 GCA_900406435.1 Lepidium aucheri
AACCTTCCTCCGACCAACAAGAGGAAGATCACCAGACATAACTCCTCCAGGGTTGGGGCATGTGTACACCATCGAACGAGGACGATTTTGGCTTCCCCGGGAGCGGGGGTTATGGCCTGAAAGAAAAACAACACAAGTCATCCTCGAGACATAAAATAACAAAAGCAAGAATATTTAGGAACAAAAAGAATGAATACCATTGGCTTTAGCGTCTTTGCTTACGCAGTCCGTAGAAGACATTCTCGCAAAAGTCACCTAGAGATACGGAAAATGAAAGAGGGCTGAGGACCGGTATAAATAGAAGATGGAACAGAAGCAAATCAAGTATGGAAAACCTAGATTTTCTCGAAGATATGAGCTTATCAAAAGAATAGGAAAAATCTCCAACACAACACGCTTCTGAACCGACTAAGCCGCTTCAAAAGCTGGGGGCTCCTGTTGGTACCAGACCCAAAATCATTAAGAGGCCCAATAATGATGAATTAGAGAAGATGGGCCGAGCAGGTGACTAAGGCGAGCCTCATAACATCCTTGGAGCCGAGCACGCGAAGCCCAGAAGAGCGTAGCCGACTAAGCGAGCAACCAACCTTCACCATGCTTGCCGGAAATCATAGAGAAGATCTTGGAGAATCTCGAGAGGATATTCCCCGAAAACCTAGGTCCAAAAGCCTATAAATAATCGTCTATAACCTCGAAAAGAGATATAGAAAAAAGAGAGAGAAAACCCTATACTAAAACTTTAGAGTAACAACAAAAGATTTGTTCGACCTCCACTTGTAATCGATTCAAAGTATTCGATTCAAAATTCCACGATTTCCTAGCGAGTGTTGAGTTTCAGCATCAACAGTTATCTTCTAAAAAAAAATTGGAAAAAAATAACCCTAATTAAACTTAAATAGTCATCGAATCACGCTAAATCATCATCAAACTATGCTAAATTATCACTAAATTGACAACACATTAGTGTAATTAACTAATTTTAATCTCGTATCTTTTATACTCTGGCTTGAGACGAGGAGAAGAAGAATGGTGAACATGAGAAAGAAAAGAATAAGAGGAATAAGAATGAGAGAAGAGGAAGAGGAAGTGAAAGAAGAAGAGAGAACAAAAAATTATTTACCCTGTCGTGTGTAAATGGGGGAGAAAGGCAAAAAAAAGTTTGTTGGGTTTACTTCACCCGATCCATTTCCAAATGCTACATAGGTTTAGATCCAATTTCTGGTTGGATCCAACGTTGGTCATTTCGCTATTGTTTTGATTAAGAAAAATACAAAAAGAAATTAGTTTTTATAAAGGGGGCAAAACAGCATAAATTTGTATGGAAGAGGGCAAAGGAGCCTTTGGTCCTTCCTTCGTGAACTCAATATGATTAACAACATCTGAGAGAGAAGAGAGGTTTTCAAATTTGTGAATTTTCGGGCGTTAGGATTGCGGCAACAGCAACATATTCAGATTCTCCCTAATCCCTAACAGAATGCTTAACCATTTCATCCATCGTTCTTACTCTCCTTCTCTCCTCTTTTCCAGAAAATTCTCATCTACGCTTTTCGTTAAAGGTATCTCTCTCTATTACTTATCTGCAATTGTGTCTCCGCTTCTCTGATGCTTAATCCAACTCTCATGAATCTGATTCATCCAGTTCTATTACCTTAGTCGGGAATTTCTTCAATGGGTCTTGATAGGGTTTGATTGTCCTTTTGTTTGATGTCTGCTTCGATTTGTTTGTAAGCTATTATTACCACTTATTCTTCTTTGACATTCTCCTCTATTTACCAATTCTTAGAGATAAGTTTTTGACATAATCTAATCTCAAAGTAAAGATATCATCTTTGCTTTATCCCAGTCCTCTCATGATACTGTCACTAAACTGGAAGGCTTTTGCTGTAGGCATATCTTTTGCAAGCACAGAAGAAACATTAGCTCAAGCATTTTCTCAATATGGTCAAGTTCTCAGAGGTCCGTCTCTAATCTCAATAGCAGTTAGTTCTACAGCTTATACATATCTGTTTGTTTGTCTTTATCAGAGTTAATTATCATTCTTTGATTAGACGATTGTTAGAGTTTCACTTGTACATGAGGTTGTAAGTGTGCGCTTAATCCATTCTAGTGAAGAATTGACTTTTATGACACTTTTGGTTGCTTCAGTTAATGTGATAATGGACGAAGTCAAATGTAGACCAAAAGGGTTTGCTTATGTCACATTCTCATCTATAGAAGAAGCCACCAATGCTTTATTAGAACTCAACGGCCAGGTATAAATTCCCTTTCTGCAACTCAGAAGTCGTTGCTCTCAATTCCATATCTTTGATAAGTCTAGATGAAGCTTTGTTCATCTAAAACCTTTTCACAATAATGTTCTTTTACACATATCTGATATATACTTCTGAATCCCCTGATGGGGCATTTAACTGAGATATTGCTTGAATTAATCTGCAAATACTGAATCATGAACTCTTTGAACCAGTTATGTTGTATAATCCTCAAGAAAATCTTATTATATGAATCACAGATAGTAGATGGGCGGGTAGTGATACTTGACTTAACAAAAGGTGGAAACCACAATCGACCAGACAGCAAGCCGAAGCATGCTGGTGGTGACAGCTGATACTTGTCTTTTGTCTTCCCAACTTGTTAGATGAAACTTTTTAGACACTTCAAACCAATTTAAGTTACTTATAAATGGGAGTTAATTTTATCGTACCCGTTGAGCTTGCAATACCATGAAGAAACAGTTAGGAGCTTGTGTATGCATTATCCGACAACTGAGGATTTGTATTCAAGCCGAGTCATCAAGACTGGTTTATCAAATTGCTAAATTTGTTATGACTTTGTTTAACTCTGTGAAAGGAGTTCCGAACAGCCAAGACAAGGTTAGTCCAAAAATGTTGGCCTTCAGATCTGCTACGATTTATCGGTTTCATGGCTGAGATATTTTTACTTATCAAAAGTCTTTTATGTGTAAGTCATAAGCTTCCATCTTTGTCTCTTTACAAGTTTCTTCATTTCTTTGGTGTCTTCTTCTAGTTACATAATAAAGCACCAATGGTTCGGTAATCTGCATTTATCGATCGCAGAGCTTTATTGTTTTTTTTTTTCGTTAAAGGGTTTTCTTAGATAAAAAAAAAAGTTCATATAAGTATTTTTTGGCCTAGCCCAGTCGAAATTAAAGAAGAACATAACTGAATCCAAAGTTAAAAATAAGAGTTTTGTGGTAGGAACGAGGGTTATTGATAAGTCTATTTTTTAGGATTTGGTTGTATTTTGAGTCTAAAATGAAATCCAGTGTTATTCAAGGGTTAATGGTTCATATACTATTTTCTATCATTATTCCCACCTTGCATATTCTTTATTAATTTGATGTACTATTTTATTTTAATAAAATGTGTTATGTCGAAAATGTTCCCAGTTTTGAATTTAATGTTTTTTTGTTTAATTTAAAAAAGACAGGTTTGGTTAAATGGTAGAATTGATCCGAGGAATTTTGGACCGAGCAATTCTCATGATTAGGTTCTCTTTCGGGTTGGGTTGGGCTCCCTCCAATTTGGTCGTACAATCGATTTTCCCTCTAAAATTCATTACTGATCGTACTTATATAGATCCGTTATATTACTTTTCGCTTAGAGCTTTCCGTTCAGATTAGGATCTAGCTTGGAGATTTCCGTTCAGATCTTCATCGTGGGAGTAGTCTGTGAGCTCGTGATTTAAACTGAACCTTCGAAATTGAGATGTGCTTTCTTAAAAATTGTGATTTTGATTTCAATTTGGTATGTAGTCAAGGATAATGGTGAAGGCAGTATTTCATTGTGAATATGGAGGATGTTACGAAAAGACCAGTTATGGGTATGAATAGAATTCTAAAAAAGGAGACACATTCGCTGTAATGATGAAGACATTTTCTGTTGATGATATAACGTATTCGATGTTATTGGATTCGGTATACTCAAAGATGGGCATAGATGGAGGTAAGAATAAGCTGAAAATTAGCTATTTGCCACTCGTAGGTCGAGCTAGGAAACAATCATACATCTTGGGTGATGATGATGATGTCGAAAGTTACCTAGCGTCTGAATGTCGAAGCGTTCTGAATTTGGAAACTGATGAGTGTGGTGGGGAAGGTCTAAGAAAGGATTTAGGTAGTTCTTTTGATGGTAACTATGGGGAGACGTCTAAGCAGAAGGGTGATGAGTGATTGACAATTTGTGATGAAGAAAAAGAAGATGATGAGGATGATGATGATGATGATGATGATGATGATGATTATGATGATGATGATGATGATGATGATGATGATGATCCTAATTATGTAGATAGTTATGGTGTGGAACATGAGAATGTGGTTGATGTGAATGGTGAGACAGTTCTACCTGATGACAATGTGGATAATGATAATGTAGTTGCGGGAAATGGGCAGATTGTATCAGTAGTCAGCGTAAACAATGCTAATGATGTTGCTGGAAATGGTGAGAATGTAGCAGAGGTCAATGTGGATAATGAGAATGGTTATTTTGATGATGGTGATCATTTGAATGAGGAGAGTTTATATCTTAAAGGGCCTGACACTAAAGAAGGATGGGATGATGGTTTAGGTCTGGTACAAGGTCAGGCTTTTGCGACTAAGAAGGAAGTGGTAGATATATTTTTGAGAGCTTCCCATAAGTTATTGTATAAATATAAAATAGTAAATTCAGATAGTTGGAGATATGTAGTTAAATGTCGGGCTGATGGGTGTAATTGGTACATGCGTGTGTCCCGACCACAGTTTTCTCAGAGAGAAAATTCGTGGGTGATTAAGGTGTACAGGAGTAAGCATGGTTGCTCTTGAGCGACAACGAGTACAATGGGGAACAGAAGGAGATGTACACCCAGAGAAGTTGCAAAAGTTTTACTAGAAACTTTCTCGGGTCAATTGGAAACACTGTCTGCAAAATCTATCGTGGGTATGGTGTAATCTCAAAACGGAATATCTTTGTCATACTCTAGTGATTTAAGAGGGAAAATGTTGGCTGCCTCATTTGTGCGTGGCAGTGAAGTAGATTGCTATAGGTTGTTGCCTGCGTATTTGCACGTCTTGGAGAAAGTGAATCTGGGAACCAAAACAAGGTATGAGGTGGATGCAGATAATAAGCTCAAGTACGCATTTGTTGCTCTCGGAGCTTGCATCAAAGGATTCCGGGCCATGAGGCAAGTTTTATCTGTTGATGCTACTTTCCTAAAGGGTGGTGGTTCACTAATATTTGCAACAGTTCAAGATGCCAATCATCACCATTATCCCATTGCATTTGCTGTAGTTGATGGTGAGAAAGATGTCAGTTGGAACTGGTTTTTTAGTACACTGTAGAGAGCTGTTGCGGACTCAGAGATGTTGGTATTCGTAAGTGACAGAAATGCAAGTCTAATCAAGGCAATTATTGATGTGTATCCGTTGGCAAAACATGGATATTGTGTGTACCATCTGTCCATTAATATTTAAAAAAAATTCTCTGGCGCAAACAAAGATGACGTTGCGAAGAAATTCAGAGAGATAGCTCTGATTTATATAGAGGGTGAATTCTGGAAGGAGTACGAGACTTTTAAGGAAAAGCATTCGAAAGTAGCTGAGTATATGGCTGAAACCACGGACGACTCAAGGTGGGCAAAGTATCTTTTTCCTGAAGAACGTTACAACATTTGTACAACAAACAGTGCTGAATCTCTGAATGCAGTTTTCAGGAACGCACAGAGGTACGCCATTCTGCCTATGTTTGATGCAATTACAAAGAAAATTTCATAACGGTTTGAAATACATAGGATCACAGCAAGTGAAACCCTATAATTAGTAAAGCTGGTGCCTCGTGTAGGAGAATGAGTTTCATGATACATGTCTGTTAGCAACAAGTTTTGCCTCCATGTGAACAACTCATATGAAAGTGACTTCACTTTCACTGGACGTGATCAGAAAACTTACGCGGTCTCCCTCAGAAAAAAATATGTGATTGCAAGCGATTTGATCGGGACCATTATCCTTGTGTACATGCAATAGCATGTGCGCATGCAATCAAGGATACACCGCACAATGTGCCTTTGATTGACTTATGCTCAAAGTACTATTTGGTAGAGTTGTGGTTGTTGGCATATTTGGAGATGATTTTTCAGGTTCCACATCAGGATACTTGGGATATTCTAGTTGACATTGGATATACATTACCTTCAAATTACCCCAAAAGAAAGGGAAAACATCAAGAAAGTAGATTTAAATTGGGAGGTGAGGGTTCTAAGCGGAGAAGGACGAGTAGTAATTGAATTAAGAACAACCAGTTGTATCAGTATTTTAATTGCAACCGAACATGAGGTCATTATGATAATCAGTTTCTTGTTTACTATACTTTAATCAGTTGTCATATGGATTATGTTTTTATTCTACGGTTGGATCATGAAATAAGAACAAAAGGCCCAACAAACAAACAAAACTTGTTTTTGGTATTCATGAGAGTTTAAAGTTATTAAAAGTACTAAACTACAATTCTAGATAGAAGTACAAAGTACAGAACTACAAACCTGGACAATACTTGACTAAAAATACATGTATGTCGGCCTTAAAAAAGTAAGATTTTTAGGCCCCACGAAAGGATGACACGGGTACACAGACTCATGTGGTATTATTAAATTACTCCCTCTGTTTTTATAGTTGATGTTTTAACCTTTTCACACAAATTAAGTATTTTATTTTATTACAAATTCGAAAACAATCTAACCAATCACAAAGCAATATGTAGAATTCAATCAGTCAAAAACAATCATTAAATTTTTCATATAAAATATTCATTAACCATCGACGGGATGGTTATCTATATCATTAAAAAAAATTTAACATTTTTTGATATTGGTGAATAGCAGTTACTAACCATTAAATAATTATTTATTTTATATGTTAAAAATAAACTTTTACAGTTACCAGTCCTACCTATAAAAAGTATCGTTTCAGTAAGCTGCATTTACTAGTTATAACGTATAATGCTTGGATTGTCAATAGTATCGTTTTTCAGTATTGCTTTTTTATATTTTGTATTTATTTTCTGGGTAGTATGAAAAATTAAATATTTTTAGTAGTTTATTTAATATATTAGTAAATTTTTATTTTTTACTGATTCTATTAACAGCATAGTATGAATGGTAAAAGTAGGAGTAACTAATCATAAAAAATTTAATGTTGTATAGAGGGTATCATGTGGTCTATTTTTATTGGTTGTAGGAAAGAAAGAGAAACAAATATGTTGTGTGTTTTGTGCTCAATACAAAAATATTAAAATAAACTAAAATTGTCTATTTTAAAGTTATTTTCAAATGACTTTTAATATTATTTTAATTTATAAGATATCCAATTGCATCAATCCTCGCGAACCCCTATATTCATAGGTTGTCCATGTCATCAATACTCGCCAACCTCTATATTCATAAGTTGTCTATGTCATCAATCTACGCCAACCCCTATCTGTGTTCGTTTCAGACCATCAGATATTTTCTAATCCAATGATTCGTTTGCTTTTGTGCTCAACTTTTATTATCAACCGTACAAATATTCATTTTTTTTTTGAAATTTATCATGTCAGAGATTAATATATACTACAAGATGTTGTAACATACATAGTTACTTGTTGTAGAGACATATGTGTACTCAAAGATGTTGTAACATACATAGTTAGTTGTTGTAAAGACATATGTATATTCAAAGATGTTGTAACGTAGTTGTAGAGACATATGTATAATACTTGAAGATGTCGTTAATCACTTTATAGTTTGAGAATCACTTTATCGTTTAATAATTTCATAGTTTAATCACTTTATAGTTTGAGAATCACTTTTTAAAGATGTCGTTAATCACTTTATAGTTTAATAATTTCATAGTTTACTCACTTTATAGTTTGAGAATCACTTTTTAAAGATGTTGTTAATCACTTTATAGTTTAATAATTTCATAGTTTAGTCACTTTATAGTTTGAGATTCACTTTGTAGTTTGAGAATCACTTTGTAGTTTGAGAATCACTTTTTAGTTTGAGAATCACTTTGTAGTTTGGTAATCACTTGTTGTATAACTATATGTTAAGTTCAATCATTTATAGTTTAATAATTTCATAGTTTAATCATTTTCAAGTTGTATAACTATATGTTAAGTTTAATCACTTTATAGTTTAATCATTTTATAGTTGTATTTATAGATAAAGTTGTATTTATAGTTTTGACTTTTTCAACTATGACTTTCTCAATTATGACTTTCTCAATTTTCACTTTCTAATAATCATCTCATATAATAACGACGAAATTGATAGATTAGCATTACACTTGATTAATTACCATTAAACTTAAGTAATTAACATTACATTAGTCAAAACACCTATCATATAGTCATCAAAACACCTAAACTTATGCCAATAAAAGAAAGGGACTTCTTCATCCGTCATTCGGATTCTTTGAGCATCATCATGATTTTGTGTTTTTGCTGTTCCAGACTCGTGTAATCCAACGCCCTCAGCTGCTCCTCAAGCCTTTCAATGGAGTTACTCATTCGATTGATCTCATCTAACATTGCTTCATCAACCCATTTGAAGATGTGCTCATCTTCGGCGCGCTACAAGACAACACATATCTATCAATACATATAGTGTATCCACATATACTATCAAAACCGTAGTAAGATGAACTTCAACCTTTGTCGCTAAAGCATATGAGCAACGATAAAACTGTCTTTCAGGATTTCTAGCTGATTTTGATGTATTAATAGCAGTAGTGTATCTACACCAATATTTTGTCGGAATGCCTGTCACGTGACGAGATCCGGATACCATATTTGAATTCCCGATTGACACTCTCCAGAGATTGCTCATTCTGAACCTTCAACCGCGTTTTGTAATTTAGGGTTTAGAACGGAGTAGCCAAATTTATAAAAGTAAAGTAGATTTCATTTGGAGAAAAATTCTGGGTCAGACCCGATCTTATATTGGTTTGTGAAACGGGTTGGGACCCAAAAGGTTATGTAGATTTCATTTAAATTTTTCTTTGTATTTCAAAATAAATATAATGAATAAACAAAACTGATGATATCGCTTTAGTTTCTCTTTCAATGGACACATGCACACCAATTCTCTCTCACGGCAACTTCGGGTCATTTCACAATTTTTATTATTTTTTAATTTGATTCAATAGAGTTGCATTTATTAAACAGTAGTAAAAGAATATTCGGGCATCTACCAAGATCTTTCCATACTATCTTCCATATAATTTATTCAACTACCAAGATCTTCTATTTATCAGCCCTACGTCTAATAATATTTTCAAATACATTACAAATTTATTCAAATACATCAAAACAATATTAAATACACACAAAAAATGTATATTACTCTATAAAACTATTTCCATAATGCTCTCAAATTACTGTACAAAAAATCATATGTACTTTTGGAAAAAATAAAAATACTACTAAAATATATAAAACATATCACAAATCTAGCACTTCTCAGAGATGAACATTGAAAACTAATACTCAAAACATTGAAAACAAGGGTTCCATGGAGGACATGGATCGAACACACAATTTGGTGTTTCCATGAACGGCCATACGTGCGTGGCTTGGTACATTCTCTTTCCTCTGGCCCTATGCATGCAACTTGATCTCGAAAAATGTGGGCTAATGCAAGTGTGCCCTCTTCGCCTAGTTTTGATGAAACTTCCTTGATTTTCAACCTCTCCAATTTGTAGTACCCTTCACAAATTTCTAAGATTCCACATGCTAATTTTGCCACCACTATCTCTTCTTTTACCGAACACAGTAGACGGGACCCTAGTATATTAGGTCCTTTCTTTACTGGAAGTTGTAGTCCTTCCAAGTATTTGGCGATTGGGATACCTACACGATAGCATTTTCTGAAAAAAATTCTGTACGTAGAACCTTCATTTACCATCCAAGGTTGTGCAAAGAATTCTTCAAGGTTTGCTTACTTTAAGAATTGAGGGAAAAGAGAAAGTTTTGATAACTCTTTCCCACTTCCGATGAATTCCCAAAGATCTCTGAAACTTTTTCTCCCAACACGCTCAATGATGTCGCTTAGTATCTCCGTTTGAAGGAAAGCCAGTTTCTTTGGCCATTGTCTAAACCCTAAACCCATTTATATAGATTTTTTCCGTGCTTTAGTTCTTTTATTTATTATATTTTATATCATATTTACTGACGGTAGTTAATATCATGTTTAGTTCTTTTATTTATTATATTTTATATCATATTTACTAACGGTAGTTAATATTGAATAGCCACAATCTGTCTTTTGAATCCGCCTTAGAAAGACGCGTTTAATTAATGCATCACTTCGCATGCTTCCATCGCTTCCTTATAATTATTAGGTCTAGAAGCAATTACCCACCATCATATTTTCTTCTTCACTCACAGCTTTCAAACTTTCTCTCGTCTCCCGACTTTCCCTCTTCCAAAAATTATGGCTCCCTGGATTGTCACTAAGATTCTATCAACTCCAACTCCACTCAGTCACCATTTTACAACCAATTATCTCGCTTCTATTTGCGACGTTGACCGAGCATTAAAGATTACTCTGATATCAGGTGCCGCTGATCTTTTGGTAGAGGCGACCATTTTACGACACCTTCATCCACATCCTAATGTCATCGCTTTCTACGGCCTGAAAACAATCCATTGTGAAGGCCTAAATACCGAAGGAAGCAACATTGCCAACGTACTTTAGTACTGCTCCAAATTTACACTCAGGAGTAAGAACCTCACACCTATACCAGAAGCAGAAGTGAAGCTTATAGCGAGGGATATTCTCCATGGGTTAGAACACATACACTTTAACCACATCGTCCACTGTGATGTACACCCGCATAATATCTTGATTGCGGAAGTTGATCCTTGTTGGAGACCCAACGATTCTTCTTGTGTCTTTCTGACTTCGAGTCAGCTATGAAGGGTCGGTCGATTGGGTATGGCCTTCGGCCCAAACATAATATAATTGATCCCCGCTACATGGCTCCAGAACTTATCTCCAGGAAATACATTGCAGATTACAAAGTGGACTGCAAAGTTGACATATGGTCGTTCATGTGCATTGTGGTACAACTTCTCACCACCATGCAATCTCAACAGCGTTTCCAGGGACTCCGTAGTCTTTGTGGTGTTAACTAGTACAACCTCATTGCCCGGAGCAGTTCCCCTCTGTACGTAATATCTGACGTACTCACCACCGCCTCTCCAGATGCAGTGCGTTTCGCCAACACTTGCTTGCGGAAGCATCCTGCCATACGGTCAACGGCGGCTGAGCTCTTAACACACATCTTCCTTAACTAAACCTAGGGTTTCCATTTTTTATTTTTATTTTTCAATTTATTTTGGGTTCTATATTTTTATTTTTCAATTAACTCTGTCTAATATACTTCTAATTAATTGTGTGAAATATAATTCCAATTATCTATATAAAATATTTCATTATTTCCCAATAAATGCTTGTGTCCAATTAGTAATGATGTCTTGTGCAGTGTATGGTTTTTAATAAAACAACAACACTAAACTCAATTTCAAATACCCATTCAAAAGACGATGCTTGATAACACGATAACACTTCATCATATCAAGATATAAACATAATTTTAAAGCAATATAAACATAGTTTAAATTGGAGAATGAACAATTATTTTGTTTTTGTTAAAGGAACAATTGAGCTACAAAAATTAATTAGTGGAAGTGGTAGTTGATTTCTGTCTCGAGTAAAGATAACATAAAGAACTGATTCACGTGTTCATTTATTTCTGATGCACGAGTTTACTCTCATTGGACCGTTTTATAATTTATATTTATTGTGACTTAATTAATATTTATTTTATTTCTATTCAAACGTCATGTCTATCTATATCTCTGGAACACAAATAGCCTCATAAATCACACCATATCAAGAGAAAATATTCTTTTGGTTTATTTCCCCTATTCTCAGTCGATAAAATCTTTTGTATCGACTATAACGAGACAAACAAAATGAAATACTCGGGTTATAACTCATGTTCCTTCTAAACCGCGTGATAACGTGATGGTTATCTAATCCTAGGTGTATTTTCCCAAGATGTCTTTCCCTAACCCTAATTATTACTAACCATAAATATGCTTTATGTAATAGTGCTATGGTGTCATTAACAAACAGTCATAAACACTCTCTATCAACACTTGTAATGACGGTTTTTCTTATCTAACCCTAGGTGTCTTTACCCAAGGTGTCTTTTCAATTCCACCTATTCATTACTAACCCTAGTTAATTTCCCTAACCCTAATTATTACTCAACCATAAACATTCTTTATATAATGGTGCTATGGTGTCATTAATAGACAGTCATATACACTCTCTATCAACACTTGTAATGATGGCTTTTCTTATCTAATCCTAGGTGTCTTTTCCCAAGGTGTCTTTTCAATTTCGGTTATTCATTACTAACCTTAGTTACTTTTCCTAACCCTAATTATTACTCAACCATAAGCACTCTTTATGTAATGGTGCTATGGTGTTATTAACGGATAGCCATAAACACTCTCTGTCAACACTTGTCATGATCGCTTTTCTTATGTAACCCTCGGTGTCTTTTTAATTCCCATTACTAACCCTAGTTACTTTCCTTAACCCTAATTATTACTCAACCATAAACACTCTTTATGTAATGGTGCTATGGTGTCATTAACGGACCATCATAAATGCAAGGTGTCTTTTCAATTCTGCTCATTCATTACTAATCCTAGTTACTTACTCTAACCATATTTATTACTCAACCATAAACACTCGAGGCGAATTACCCGGCAAATTAACTGACGCACTATTTCTCTATAATTTCCATTTTCCTTTATAGTTACACGCTTCTAGGGTTTTTCTTCCATATCCCTTTCTCTTCTATTCTCTATACTTTCCGTTTTTCTTCCATATCCCTTTCTATTTTATTCCAATTCTCTTCTTCACAAGCAGCCAATATGTATTCTCTAAATGATCTCTGGAATACCACCGATGTTCTCTATACGAGGCACGCAACCATTAGGCTCGCGGTTGAAAGGGACACCAAAAAAGCCATCAAATCTATGCCCTTGCACTCTTCAGAATCTCTTTTGGCAGAAGAGAACTTCTTGAAACGCCTTCACTCTCCCTTTGTTATCAAGTCCTATGGGAATGAGATAACATTAGACGGCACCACTCAGAACTACAATATTGTTCTGGATTACTGCTCTGGTGGTTCTCTGTGCAGTAAATGTTATCGCTTCACTCCACTGCCATTGATGCATGTCAAGGAACTGGCTCGGGACATTCTAAATGGGCTTTCTGACATTCATGCTGCAAACGTTGCTCATTGTGATCTTAACCCACAAAACATCTTACTGTATGAGCCCAATCCCAAATCTTGGAGGCTCAATGAGTTACGCTTTTGATTGCTGACTTCGAGTCAGCGATGGAGATTGGGTCTTCTAACTACTCAGAGGTGCCACAATATAGGAGAAATGACATTTGTTACAAGGTACCAGAGATTCTGGACTATCTACAACCTGATTATAGATTCGATTGTAAAGTCGACATCTGGTCCTTTGGACTCATGGTTTTGGAGATGCTCACTGGTAAGTCTCCTTGGCATCGAGTCGGAGAACCCACCTATCGCTCGATCATGGAATCTGTAATTATAATTATTCAGATCTCTTTCTCGGCAGCCGTGACCTTCCAGGATCCATACCGTACAGTTCGCTCTCTCTTGATGCCTATGACTTCATTTATGGTTGTTTATGCAAACACTATTTTGCCAGGCCAACAACTGAGGAGCTATTGACGCACCCTTTCATGAGGAACTAGCCATTCCCTTATCCTCTTACTATGTTTCATGTTTTTATATCTTCATGTATTACCTTTTGTTAGTCTGGATCATTAACTTGTTTTAGGGTTTATGTTTGGAAACCATTTATGTTTTGTGTAAAATATATCGTTTAATCACTAATGACTCCTATTATTCACTTATCGTTTTTTCCTCATGTCTGCTTCCCCTCCACAAGTCATACTAACCAATCAAAAGTCTTTAAAAAAATGTCCAAAACAAATCGTGGATGAAACATAACAACATATAAAAAAACTGTCCAAAAACCTTAAAAATATAGAATCCAAAGACCCTCTCAAGCATTCAGAGTATCTTAACACCTAACCATGAAGTGCCACGTTGCACCATCATCCTCCAATTTGTTTCTTTCTCGATTAATCAAGCGATTGAATTGTCCCCTACTTCAATCGGAAATCATCCAAAATTACACATCACACTATAGATTAATCATTTATTCAATCATAAAACATCCAATATCATACATCACAATTGTGATTTCTTTGTTATCAACCATATTTGGAACCCAAAAGATCATTCAGACAAACATATGGTTGCTGCAAACGAAATCAAAATCACCATACAAATCTTTCATACTAGAAGGTAACGAAATCGAAATGGAACTTGAATTTTTATTGCTAGCGCATTTTACTCGATTTGGGAAATTGATATTTTCTAGGGTTTACAAGGAAGATTTGGGAAAGATTTGGGGATTTTAACAGAATTGGTTTTCTAGAAGTTAACCAGAGTCGGTTTTTGGGTTTTAACGGTTATCTCTTACGGTTTTCTCCTGTATTTGGTTTTATGAATCAATTTTGTTGATTTTACCCGATATATATTCAATTGGGTCACGAAATGGGCGGGTTTTGAATGGTTGGGTCTGTAAATACTTAAACTTTCATCTGGGTAAATTGCCACTTCATATTACTAATATTTAAAATAAATATTAAATAAAATTGAAACATAGAGATAGCATATGAGGATTTAAAGTGACCAAAAGGAGTATCTCAACCATCGTTCCATTATTCAACGCTGCATTATTTGGAATACATTAAAATACAATGTTATTCAACAATGTATTTAGTTGATGTATTCAATCACCTGTTATTCACCATTTTTTATAGATTTTAATGCAATTGATTCTGATGTATTTTTGAGTTCTCTGAGGACTAAAGGAAATCATATGTTTTTAGAGGGGATTCTAAAATCCAAACTATTATAGAAGAAAATAAAATCAGACTTCCTCCCATCTCCTTCCATTCGTTAAAGTCTTAAACATCATCAATTCCATTCTGGGTTTTTGCTTCTCATTAATCTACTTATCGAATTCAAGACCAAAGAAATCTACTTGTCGAATAATCAGAATGATTTCATAAAGTAGAGAACACACAAATTCAGAATAGGAAAAATCATCGATTCCACGTTTGGCTTCTTTTGGAGTTGTTATGGTTGCAGATTTAATCGGAGACCTAAAGGTATGTTTCAATCAGTACTACTCCTTAATAATAGTTATGTGATTACACATATGAAGTGTGCTTTTTGGGATATAAAGTCCAAGTTTCTCGATTAATTTAATGGTTCTCAATATTGATGATAGATCATGCAAGAGTAATTGATACATCACTAGTATTTAAGTATCCCGATGCAAGCAAGCCTTGTAGCTGTAGACCTTCTTTGAACAAAGTTTGAGTTTTGGGAAATGGTATATTTCTCTTTTTTTTGTCTATGTGTATTGGCTCGGCGATTTTTTAAATACTTGTGTGCGAATTTTGTTGATGTAGCGAATAGGATTAAAGAGATAAGGGAGAGTGCAGGGATGTCACAGGATAGCTTACCGTCAAATGTGGTCCCTTCAGCTCAAGTTCTTGCAAATGTTGCAAATTAATGAACCTAAGGGACACTGAACTGAATAGGTGAGTTCACTATTAGTTCTTTGATAAGATGTGTTGCAATCTCAATATATTAAACTAGTGCAAAAGAAATATGTGTAGTTTCCTCTTAGCAATGGTAGACATTTCTCTGAGGAAGACATCACACAACCACACAAAGTGAGTTTCCAATTTAATTTTCTTTGTTTGGTTGCATTGAATGCTCCATTTTTGATGCAAGCATAGGGAAAAACATACCCAGATAACAAGCATGTGAAGTTTTTAGTTGACATGACCGGGTCGGGAGAATACACACACCTTTTAGGACTTGAAATTCATCTTAAGGACAAGTGTTTTGGTGTTAGGTCATGGAGATTTGCTTTGTTGCTTGATAACCTCAAGGTGACTGTAGCCAATGTTGAATATGGTGGTATGTTTACAGTTTCAACTTGAAATTGTGATTGATTTGTGTTTTCTATTTTAACTTTTCTTAAGTTAGCAAGAAGCATGTTCTGGATATATTAATGAAGAAGTAGTTGTAAATTGTAAGTATCAAATCTTGCTCTACGCACCAGGATCATTCTTCGTGGAATGTGAAGAATAGCAACAATTACATTCACGCATTTCCATTGATGTAAGATATCAAAATACTTGTTGTCTTAATCACATTAAGAAACATATTTTTTATAGCCATAAAGCCTATATGCATAGAAGTATTATTACCTGAGAGAAGTCAATAATGATGTAGAGAATAAGTACCTTTTGGATGCGAGTACAAGCGGCAACGCATAGTATTTGGAGGCGATGACCATACTGAGCATGGGCAAAAAAGAAAAAATAGAGTTGTGTTGTGTTGTTTGTTAAAGTCATAGACAAAAGAGAAAACACTGATTCTTTTTACATACATATGGTCTAACACAATCATCTCGAAGGCAAAAAAACTTGAAGAACAACACTGGTTTGGATGAAGACATGGCCTGGAAACAAACACATAAAGAGCTCATTGTGTTCTTGTGTCAGTTCAATTCAAATAGAAACAAACACATAAGTGAGAATTGTTATTCATTTCATATTACTATCATATAAATAACATCTAAGGGGCATCTCTTGTCTGTACATGCTTTAAGCTAGGATGAGAAGACATAGAAGGGAGAACAGCGATGCTTAAGACCAGCTCATAGTGGATGTTTATTGCATAAGAAATGTCATGTCTTTGGCCATGCCCTGTTCAACGTCAATTACATATGTGAACCATCACAAGCCAGCTGTCTATGTAATTGCTGCCATGCTAAGACTTAAGAATTACCCAGAATGTCTAAGAATTATTTTATTGAGTCTTGCATAACATGATTCAAAATCTGACTCTTATGAATGTTACAAGATTATTATCTTGTTTCGAGAACTTATGCAGGCTTATCTATGGGGTCCTAAGAAAGTGACCAAATAGAGTTGTGCCCTTCCGGTTTGTAATTCAAGTAAGGGTTCCAATACGCGAACCATCGTATGCTTCAATCAAACTATTGGCTGTTGCAGTTATTTTTGTAGTATTCTGCATAGCTCCAATGTAAGTTTTTTAGAGGATAAGCTTTGGTGGCATTAACCCAATTGAAGAAAAACGAAGACTTAAATAACCAAAACCAGAAAGAAAACAGGACTTGATCAATCCAAAGGAATTCCAAATCCATTCAATCTTTTGTCATTTTAACGGTTATTGCTTTTTTGATGAATTTGGAATACGATCAAATCCATAAAAATCTCGTTCTAAAATCCCATTAAAACCATTAAGTCAGTATTTTAAAATCCCACAAATTTATTAAATTTCATTAAAATCCATTAATTTCAAATCCTTAAAAATACTCAATTGAATAACACCCCCGTCAAAAAGGCAAAACCAGAATGATTAGCATAGATGTATTTCAAACCGACGAATTTGAGTTCATTATTGAAAAAAAGAACATCAAGCTTAGAGGTTATTTAGAAGGAAGATAAGAAGTGAATCGAGCTTCCAAAAACTAATTTGACTTTTGATTTTAGAGTCAATTTTGATTTGGGATTATCGAAAAGTTTGATTGGCGAAGTCAACGCAAAATTGAGAGTTTTTTCAAAAGTCAACAAAAATTAAAAGTTTAATCAACCATATCCAAAGTTCAAGGTTAAATCAACTATTTTTGGTACTTATAAGGTTAAATTGACATTTTTCCTTTTTGAATTTGAATGAATTAACTTAATATAATAAAAACAGAAACTAATTCACTAACTAAGAGATTAGCAGTGGGCCAAGGTGATGTAGTTACAGATTTACTTTGTAAAAATGATAAATCGAATTCCTCTTCCCTGGCCCACTAAGAGAAATGGTGGCCCACAGATGGTAGACTTGCTATGAAAGAAAGAAGCGATTTTGTCCACAAGTTTGCAAAAAAAAAAGAAATAATTGCAAAGAGGAATATTGGTCTGTAATGAAAATATCTAGGCAAAAAAATACTATTTTAATCATATATTCTCTTTATTATCGTCATTAGAGCAGCTCCAACAGGGGTTTTAAAGTGGGGTTCTAAACTAATTAGGGATTAAAATTAAATTAAAAAATTGTTAA
Source organism: Lepidium aucheri (assembly GCA_900406435.1). Lineage (NCBI taxonomy): Eukaryota > Viridiplantae > Streptophyta > Magnoliopsida > Brassicales > Brassicaceae > Lepidium > Lepidium aucheri. Next base: position 18,326 of record OVBA01002750.1, read on the forward strand.
ATGATAAGAACCGGTTCTTAAACAAGAACCTTAACAATTTTTAAGAACCCCTAACGTGTCATCATATAATTGGGAGAAGGTTAAACGCACAAAAAAAAATTCGTGAAACGAGAGATCGATGTCATCTTCCTCTTCCTCTTAAATCGACGGTGTCATCTTCCTCTTCCTTTTGAACCGACGACGTCATCTTCCTCTTCCTCTTGAATCGACGGCGTCATCTTCCTCTTTCTCTTGAATCAACGACAACGACCGAGTTTTTGTTCATCACCAACCACTATCTCTTCTCACTAAACCCTAAATTGCTGTCTTAGCCTCCCTTCGAGGCCACTCGAGGCCACTCTATCTTCATTCCTCTACGTAAGTCCCTGCTTTCTGTATTACCTCTACTTGCCTTGTGGTTTTTGTTTTCAAATGTTATCGAAGATTTTTGTCTTAGATTACAGGGTTTTCGACTTTAGTCCCTGGAAACAATTGGGTTATAGTTTGTTGATTTGCACTGATTTGCATATATTATTACTGGGTTTATCGTTAATTTCAAGTTGTTTATTGTTCTTACCTCTCACTCTGGTTCGTATCATGTTAACAATTATACAATTCATACTAGTTTTGTTTTTGATTTACAGTATAAACTAGACGGTTCTTACAAAAAATGTTTTACTCAATCACCATGATCCAAACAAGGGTAAGAAAGAATCATAAAGAGAGTTTTTACCATGAGATGATGTCCTCAACTGTAACTGTCATGTAGAGATTTTTCTATCTATTTTCTCTCTAAATTTTGGACTTTTGAGCTAATGTTTGGATTTACGGAATGCAGTTACGGAATGCCGATGGAGTTTTGTCAGAAGCTAGATGGCTTCTTGATCTTGGTCTTCTTCCAAACACAAATTCAGCAACTCGTGCCATTGGATACAGACAGGTAAACTCTTTACGTGAAGCATATCCATTGTAGTGAAGAATATGAATTTATCTATAGAAATTGCAAGATGCCACGACATATAGCAGGATTATATCTTCTTTCTATGGTTTTAGACATATAATTGTTATTGTTATTATATCATTCACATAATACAAAATTGGTTTAGTAATGAGGTCCATCTCTCATCTAAGTTAAAACAATGCTATAGTTTATGAGTTTACCTAAAAGTCATTTGTTCTCTGATACTTCTATACCATGTTGTATCAACAATGATTATATGATTCCTCACTTTTAGGCCATGGAATATCTATTGAAGTGTCACCGACGAGGGGGTGTAAGTTCCCCGGGAGAATTTTATGGTTTTTTGAACTCATTTCAACGAGCATCCAGGTAAATTTTCTTCACTTTTCTTGCATAAGTTCAAAGAATTGCTCTCTGAAGGTTTAAGTTAAAATGAGTGGACTTTGTTCTCTTGATGCGCAGAAACTTTGCAAAAAGGCAAATGACATGGTTCAGGTGTGAGCCTATGTATCATTGGCTTAATGCTTCCAAACCTCTGGTATATGTTTATCACTAAAGAAGCTCTCTTTATACGATTCATTCATGTAACTATTGTTTACTATCAATCAAACGTGGTGATAAAGTCTTTGTCTTTTGTAGGATACAATACTTCAATTCATTTACGATGCATATCAGAGCGAAGTAGAAGCACTAGTGGTGCCTGAATCACTTAGTATGAGTAAAGACATAAGAGATTCACGAGAAGCCTCTGAACTAAAGTCATACCGCCCCAAAAACAGGTACAAAGATCACTCAAGATAGGCTTTTTCGTTGGTTAAGCTGTGTAGTATAAAGCTCATTAGAAAGGCAAAACATGATTTATATTGTTCTTATTCGTAAAATCTATGAGCTAGTGACGATTGGGAAGCTTTATCATAGATTGTTGGATAATTAGATTTTTTAAGGTAACTGTAGAAATACATTTATGTCAATCCCTGCTATTGGTTGAATTTGACTGTGTTGGACTAAATTTATGACATTATCATTTATTTAGTCTAAGCGTGTGTAAAACAGAGTATATTTAGGGATGACTTTCAACAAATTGCCTCCTTGAGCTTCTTTCTAAGTAATTGATGTTTAGCACAAACAAAAGCACTTGTCTGTTCAAATTAGAGGTATTGTTTTAGTTTGAATTTAACTTAAAGCAATAAAGGCACTTAAAGCAATTGGTTGGAATTTTAGTTTGATTTTATTAAATGGGATCAACTTGCTGAGATTGTGTGATTAATGCTTGTACTTGTTGATTAGCTGTTATTCATTGTGAGATTGAATAGTGACATTGAATGTTTACACCACAAACCTTGTTGTGTCTTAACCTAACCTTATTTATAAAAGCTTGCTTGTGTGTTCTTTGCATTGTCTTGCTTGCTGTGTATTTCTTGTTGTGTCTTTCTTAAAGGTTTAGGTTTCTTAAATCATTTCATTTTCAGTTTTCTACTTTCTTCTCTTTTCAATACCCACATATGGATTCACATAATCCATATGGTCAGTCCTCTGGCTTCCTAAATCTGTTGCAAAGTCAACAACAAACCCAGAACCCTGAAGCTTATATATTTAGTAGTCAGTCTGAAGCTCCAAGTAAAGCTGATGAAAAACGATTAAGAAGGAAGTGGACTCCCACAGAAGATGTGGTGCTTATCAGTGCTTGGCTCAACACAAGCAAGGATCCAATAGTTGGGAATGAGCAAAAAGCAGAAGCCTTTTGGAAAAGGGTTGCTGTTTACTTTGCTTCGAGTCCGAAGCTTGAAAATCTGCAGAAAAGAGAGACAAGTCACTGTAAGCAAAGGTGGGGAAAAATTAATGATGTAGTTTGCAAATTTGTAGGCTGCTTTGAGGCTGCGTCAAAGCAGAGGTCTAGTGGACAAAATGACAATGATGTTATGAAGTTGGCGCATCAGATTTACTTCAATGATTACAAGCAGATGTTCACTCTGGAGCATGCTTGGAGGGAACTTCGACATGACCAGAAATGGTGTGAAAAAGATGGCAGTGGAATGTCAAAGAGAAGGAAGACTGACGAGGGTTCAACGCAGTCTTCGACATCTAGGCCAGTTAGCCATGAAGAGGATCAAGCTCGTCCACCTGGTGTTAAGGCTTCAAAAGCCAAATCTAAAAGGGCAGCTGAAGTGGTAAAAGAAGGCAATGCTTTATTGGAGTTTCAGAGCATGTGGGAAATCAAGCAGAAAGATTTAGCTATGAAAGAGAGACTTTCTAAACACAAATTGTTGGAGAGTCTTCTTGCCAAAACAGAGCCACTTTCTGATATGGAAATGGCTCTGAAGAACAAACTAATTAATGACATGTTGAGCTCATAATTGGCTTTTGTTTTTGTATTTTGCTGCTGTTTGTACTTTGCTTCTATTTAAGTTGGCTTATGTTTAAGTTTGCTTATGAATATGTTTGCTTCTGTTTAACTTTGCTTCTCTTTAACTTTGCTTATGAATAAGTTTGCTTATTAATGAGTTGCTTTTGTTTAAGTTTTGCTTTTTTGTAATGAATAAGCTTTGCTTCTATTTTGTAATGAATAAGCTTTGCTTCTGTTTAAGTTTGAATAAGCTTTGCTTTTGTTTTGTAATGAATTAACTTTGCTTCAGTTTAACTTTGTAGGCACACATCTTGTTTTGTTCGACATGGGACCATCCATATGAAAGTGAGAAATAGAGCTGAGGTGGATAACTTTGCTTCAGTTAGTGTCACTGTTTTGGTTACACAATAAGTTTATATTATTGAATTAAGAATCAAAATAAGTTTGTGTCACTGTTTTAGTTATTATGTTGCTACATTAAAAACACAAAACCTATTAGTTAAGAAAATATATGCTTGTATTACATTAAAAAAAAAGTTAAGAACCCCACAATGAGTTCTATCATTGGAAGCATGAAAAAATTAAAACTCATTATGGAGTTCTTATCTTATTGTTTATTATTAAAAAATTGTTAAGAACCCCAATTGGGGTTCTATTGTTGGAGATGGTCTTAAAGCTCTGATAAACTTCAATCTGAAAAAGTATCCACTCTGTGATAACTACAACCAACCACTTTCAACGTCCGAGTTGGTGTTTTAAGGTAGGTGAGATCTTTTATTCTTTTGTAGTTTTGTGGAAATTACTTTGTCTTACTTGTGGGGACGGATGTTCTTGTTTTTTTTTCCAAAAAAAGTTTTTATCAAATCTGAACTATATTTGTGTGAAAGTGTGACCAACGATTTATGCTCTAGTTTTTAACAAATGAAAATAGTTATTGACAGGAATTAGAAAAGATGTTATTGTTACTTAGATCTTTGCAGACAGAACTAACATGAATCTGTTTTGTTTGCAATAAAAAGGTCAGAGAATGTTCACTAATGTAAAGGTTCACCGTGGTAGTTAGAAACTAGAACCAGATAGGAACTACGTCTTTGAAGAGATTTGGAAAGATCTGATCGCAACTATCGTGCTTAAGGAAGGGGACGTGTTTGCTAGATTTTTAACAAAACTATGTACGTGATGGGTGTTAGAGACGACTAGTGTATAGGGATCAATTACCAATGGCCAGAATGTGTGTTTGATCAGACTTGGAAAGAGTTTCCACCTTCATATATACGAATGGACGAGGATTATAATGCATATATGGCTATCAGATGTGAGATAAAGAGTCTGCCTTTGATGGCTACGGTGAGACGGCAAGGTTGGGACCCTAATGTCTAGCTCATCACGAATGGGATAGAAGGCACATGGCGTAATCGTATGAACCATATATGCTTAAGCGTGTGTATGGATAATTTTTCGGTTATTCTGATAGTTTTCTATAGAATAACTAAGAAACTGCAAAAGTATATAATTACGCAGATGTGGTGGCAGGGTTAGGGTTAGAGCTGTTTGTGCCTGTACAGACTATTCCGTGTCCCCCAACCACTAACAATATGGTATAATATATGTTACTTAATGATATTAAAATCCATGTCGTGTTAGCTGATAATAAAATGAACAGACGTGGAGATATGGTTGAAACTATATTATTAAGCAGGAGGTAGAATAAAATGGCACACATAAACTAACTCGTGTCCCTGGTCTTGTGATTTCTAGGACTAAACCAAACAGGTCAGGTGAATACATGTGGGACGAGGTTGGGCAACAATACCAGAGGTATTTGATCTCCAATCATTGTGAGTTACCGACATATTAACAGGTTTAAAAGCATGATTGTGCTAAGAAAACTGTGTGACAGATACTGTGGGTGGGGTGCCCGATATCCAATCCAAGTGGGAAATTCAGTAACAAGGACAAGTATCGCCCTGGTGCTTGCATAAAATGATAGGGCAGAAAGGGTGCAATGAACGGACTCAACATAACCCCCTTTCCTTCGCAAGGATAAAAAGAACCAGCACTTGGCGCAAGAGAGAAATATAAAACTGATCAAGAACAACGCGAAGCTCCCACAAAAGGAGAAAAATGCACTCGGGCATCGGGAAAGACAACCCACAATGATCGAAATCGTCTATGGACACCCAGACGTACATGTGCGACTCAAACTCCAGAGGAGAATCCAAGAGGTCAACATGAGAAAAAAAAATACCGTGGCGAAATTTAAACTATTCCAAATCATCTGGAGACATTCCCCGACAACACCTCGGGAAATAACAAAGAACGATGGGAAAAGAATCAAAAGACATCCTAGGGGATCAAAGCAAGTTCGAAAAGAAAATTCAAAAAGAAGAGAAACGTAAGAGAGATTCACAGGAAGCAAAGAAAAATGAAGAAGAAAGTAGAAATGATTATCTAAAAGAAATGGCAGAAGCTAAAGCGTGAGAAAATGGTGAAGCGACGGTTGCAACCAGCACGGATATCCTAGTAACATGAAGTAACATAGTTGAATTATAGGCTATACCTAATTTACAACTAGAAAATGGGCCATAGGTTATTGAAGTTGATCAAGTACATGATATAGAACCACCAAACTTCTCAATTGGTTTAACACAACTACACAAACAGTAATTGCAATTACATAGTATTACTATATAACATCTTCAACTGTTTTTACTACATATATTTATATGCCTATATTAATATGTATACCATTGTTGATAATGTAAGGCTTCACAGGTCGGTCAGTCAACACAAACCATACCAACTGAACTAGAACATAATGTAAACCTAACAACAATAGAAAACGTTATTGATAGTACGTAGAGAAAATAAATTGGAATACTTGGAACTATGCAGAGAAAACGTTGTTGTCTAAGGAGTCCTCTTATACTTGCATTCAACCCTTTTTCTAATCCCATGAAGACCAACTCAACACTTTTATTGAACTACTCCAATATGAGAAGTAAAGAAATATATATATATTATATATATAAACTGTTCGCTCCTCTCTCTATGTTCATGACCAGATCGAAGTCTAATATTCATAGAGTGTCTAACTAGGCGTCAAAACTCGCCATTAACCAGAAGTTAGTGTTCGGGCTTGTGTAGATGCTATCATGCTTTACTTATTGAGGTATTTCACATTTATTATGAAAGAATTCACTTACCAGCTCTCTGCGCTACGAGTTTGTTGTTTGTATTTCACGACTTTTCTTTTCCTATAATAGCTAGTTTTATGTTGTATGTTTCAGTTGTAAACCATCACAAGGATCCGGTCTTGTGGTAATAATAAAATTATGATGACAAAAAAAAGAGTGTTTTGAAAGCTCAGTTTTTCTATTAGCTACTATTATGGAGACTCCAACATACCAGTAAATAGGTATGAGGACGACTGAAGAAGAAGAAGAGTCTAAGAGATCAATAGCTTTTTACGGTGGAGCATCTACACTTGACGATTTCGAAGGAATCGAGCAGATAAATAATATATTCTTAAGTTCAATTTTGGAGGATGTTCCAGAGGGTGATGGAGAAGTAAATCATGCATCTAGTACCAATAACAGTGTCGGTTCTTCTTCTATGTATGGTGGTAGGGAAGTTCCCATGTTCCATTATCATGACATGCCTTCCAAGGGGGAGCTCAATTTACTCTCTCAGATATGTCTGAAGAGAACATGTTAGATTAAAACTATGAGGATTAATAACTATCTTCTGAAGAACTCGTGTTGCAGGATCTACAAAGGGATTCACAAAATGTTTCGTCTTAAATAAACTTGTTTTGCTTTCTAGTTGATTGATGAGGTGCACAAATGTTTCAGGGATACTTTCTACGGACTTGCAAGGAATTTACAAGAGAAATAAGATTCACTCAGTATTACCTCAGAAGAGATGCATGTGTTCTTATAGTGATGGACACATGTATAGATCATATCTTCGTTATGTTATACAAACTTGAAAGGAGAACATCTTAGTGTTCTACTGATTCTTATAAGAAGATTGATCACAGTTGTTTGATTGCAAATTTTAGTGGTGGAGAGGACGAGATAGAATCTTATACAAACTCGATCGATAAGGCCATTGCAAACCTCGTTCAGTCCATTCAACCAAATTGAGTCCAACAAAAGCAAGTTTCCTCTACCGAAAAGAGTACAGTAGCTTCTCGTGGATCCAAGATCAACTATTGTAGTATCATCCATCATCTTCATGTGTAGAAATCTATGTATATAAAAAATGACTTAATGTTGCAGACTTCAGTTTTGATCTGTCTCAAGAATCTTGTTTCTTTTGATTCCTCCAGTATGCTTTCTACATATACTTCATGATGGCCTAAGACTTCCTTCTCAATATGAATAAGAGCATCATGGTTTCCAAAGGACTACTGTAACCTTTGATATATGTATATATAGACAAAATTACTCAAATAACAAACATTTATACAGAAATTACTTAAATAGATCTTAAAAAACGAAAGGAAATGGTGCAATTACATTTGCACCCTTTTGAAGTTAAGAAAAAGAATTTCTTCTTCTTCATTTTTTTTCTCTTCTTCGTCTCTCTTCTTTTTCTCTCGTTTCTTCTTCCTCTCACCATTTCTTTTCTCGTTTCTTCTTATTCTCACCATTACAAACCGTTCATCCAATTTAACGAAGATAAGTTTTCGTTTCGTCTTCTCTTTTTGTCTCAATTTTGTTATTCTTTAATCAATTTCTCTCGATTTTGTTCTTCAACATTAGGTTTCGGAATGATTTCGAAATAGGGTTTATGTCTTTGACGAATTTAGGTTGTGGGTTTCTCGATTTCTAGGTTTGTCGTATGATAGAGATTGTCCCGGATCTGAGTTTACATTGGTATAGTTCAAGAAAGATTGGTTAGGGTTTCAAGTACAGTAGAGTTAATCATGTAATTTAGCTTGAATGGTGGAGTTTGGTAATGTTTTGGTAGAGTTAGGTTATAGTTTGGTAAATTTAGTTTCTAGTTTTGAAGAGTTCATCACGAGTTTTGTTCGTGTAGTAGAGTTCTTTTATGATTAGTAGAGTTCGTATTATTGATTATGGCTTGAATGGTAGAGTTTGGTAATTGTTTGGTAGAGTTAAGTTATAGTTTGGTAAAGTTAGTTTATAGTTTAGAAGAGTTCATCATGAGTTTTGTTAGTGTAGTAGAGTTTTTTTTTCTGAGTAGTGGAGTTCGTATCGTTGATTCTAGCTTGAATGGTAGAGCTTGGTAATGGTTTGGTAGAGTTAGGTTATAGTTTGGTAAAGTTAGGTTACAGTTTGGAAGAGTTCATCACGAATTTTGTTAGTGTACTAGAGTTTTTTATGAGTAGTAGAGTTCGAATTGTAATTCTGACTTGAATTATAGAGTTTGGTAATAGTTTAGTAGAGTTAGGTTATAATTTGGTACAATTAGGTTCTAGTTTGGAAGAGTTTATTACAAGTTTTTGTTAGTGTAGTAGAGTTTATTTGATGAGTAATAGAGTTTGTATCGTTGGTTTTGGTTTAGCAGAGTTGATCAAACATTGGTAGAGTTAATTCTTTTTTTTGGTAGAGTTGATTCTCTTATTGGTAGAGTTTCTCTGAACTTGGAAAAGTTGTTCTTAGTTTAGAAGAACTGACCTTTATTTCTTCTTCTCTTTCAGGTACGCATAAAGCACCTACGTCCAATGCCTCTGGCTGACATCTTCCCTGTTTGGCCAGAAGATGATGATGATCCAAGAGTGGACAACATGATGATCCGAGAGTGAACAACATTGTACTGCCTAGCTTCCTCAATCCTAGTCTGTAATTTAACAAACAAAATAAACTCTACTAAGTATGTATGAACTCTACTAAGTATGTATGAACTCTTTCACATATTGTAAACTCTACCAAGAATAAATTCATTCAACCAAGAATAAATTAACTCTACTATACCTTTAGAACCTTCTCAACTACTGTAGTTAGAATAGTGGTCGTGAGACTAGCCTTTGTCCTCCTCTACAAAGGCACCTAACTATACCAAAGGTAACAAATAAGACTTTCAACAAGGCCAAGAACTGTACAATGGGTCGTCGGTGGTCATCTGTAACTTTACCATTAGTGTACTATCAACTCTATCAAAGGTAAAAAATTACAGAAAACAAACTCTACTATGATTCATCTATAACTTTACCATAAACTACATTATTGTGCTATAAACTCTACTAAGGGTAACAAACGACATTTCAACGAGGAAAATGAACTCTATTATGTGTCACCTATAACTTTACCATACACCATATTATTGGGCTATCAACTCTACTAAAAATAACAAACTACATTTCAACAAGGAAAATAAACTCTATTATGAGTCATCTATAACTTTACCATACACTACGTTATTGTGCTATCAACTCTACTAAAGGTAACAAACTTCATTTTGAACAAGGAAAATGCATTCTATTATGCGTCATATATAACTTTACTATACACTATATTATTTTACTATCAACTCTACCAAAGGGAACAAATTACATTTTCCACGAGGAAAACGAGCTCTACCATGGGTCATATGTAACTTGACCATACACTACATTTTCGTACGATCAACTCTACCAAAGGTAACAAAGTACATGTTCCACAGAGAAAACGAACTCTTCCAAAGGGAACAAATTACATTTTCTACGAGGAAAATGAGCTCTACCATGGATCATCTGTAACTTGATCATACACTAAATTTTCGTACAATCAACTCTATCAAAGGTAGCGAAGTACATATTCCATGGAAAAAACGAACTCTACCATACACTATATTATCTTACTTTCAACTCTACCATGGGTCATTAGTAACTTGACTATACAGTACATTTTCGTACAATCAACTCTACCAAAGGTAAGAAATTACATATTCCACCGAGAAAACCAACTCAACTATGGGTTATCTCTAACTTTACCATACACTAAATTATCGTACGATCAACTCTACTAAAATTGTATCAATTCTTCCATGTTGCATTCATTTAGAGTGGTATATTGGAGGGTGTATCTTAATGGATTTAGAAATACTAATAGATTTGAAAATCCATATGAAATTCTTTGATTGTAAAATCACAAAAGGTGGATTTGAAAATAAACAAACTAAATTTGAAAATCAAATAAACTAGATTTTAAAATCATACAAGCCAGATTTCAGAATCAAAATTAAATGATTTTTATGGTAAAAATAAAATATAACATGTCTCCTTTACATATTTGATATAATTGTTACTCTCATGTAAATGACATATTTCCTCTATATTAGATTGAAAGAATTTTCATTATTATTATTAGGGCTTATTTTCTTCAAAGATTTATTGAAAAAAATTCGGGTTATGATAAGGTAAAAGTAATTGATCATTTAGGAATAACTTTTAGAATATCAATTGATTAGTGTTTTGGTTGAAGTAAACATAATATTCGGGGGTTTTAAAATATAATTTACTGATGTAACTATGATTTTTTTTGGTAGAAAGTTGTAACTATATATTAATTTTTAAACTTTCTATATCATTATTAATTTTTTAATACAAAATTTTTTAGTATAAGATAAAGAGGAATTTTGAGAAATGCCCTTTTTAGTGTATTTTTTTGTAAAAAATGCCTCTTGAAATTTATCTTTTCAAAAATACCCACATTAATACAAAATAACAAAAATACCCTCAAAAATTGTTACAAATTTTTTTTGTAAAAATTTTTTTTTTCCCACCAGAATGAATTTTTTCCCGCCAAAAATATTTTTTTATAAAATTTCAAACAAAACAAATTCCTGCCAAAAATGGTTTTTCTCGCCAGAAAAAAATTTCTCACCAAAATTTTTTATAAGTTCACTTATACATCTTTACAAAATTTTTATAAATACCTTTTAAATTTTTATAAACGCCTTATAAATTTTTATAAATACCTTATAAATTTTTTATAAACAACTTATAAATTTTACAAGCTCTCTTATAAAGCCTTATAAATTTTGATATACACCTTATAATTTTTTTATTAAAACCTTATATATTTTTTAATCTCTCTTATAAAGCCTTATAAATTATTTAAGTTCTATTACAAAGCCTTGTAAATTTTTAAGGTCTCTTATAGAGCTTTATAAATTTTATAAAATCTTTCATAATCTTTTGTAAATACCTTACTAATTTTTATAAGTACCTTATAAATTTTTTACAACCACCTTATAAATTTTATAAGCCATCTTATAAAGCCTTATAAATTATATAAACTCTATCATAAAGCCTTATAAATTTTATAAGGTCTCTTATAAAGCCTTAAAAAATTTATAAGCTCTCTTATAAAGCCTTATTTTATAAGCTCTTATAAAAAAAATTATAAACTCCCTTATAAAATATTTTGGCGGGAAACTTTTTTTGTTCAATCGGAAAAAAATTTGGAGGGAAAGTCTTTTTGGCGGGAAAAACGTTTGTAAAAATATAAATAAAAATAATAATCAAAGGGTATTTTGGTCATTTTACATAATGAGGGGCATTTTTTGAAAATGTTTAAAATGAGGGTAGTGATAAAAATATCCTCCTTTGAGGGGTATTTTTACAATTCCCTCATCTTATTATATAAAGAAGAGTTTCTCAAAGTTAGTAATCTTATTATATAAAGAAGGGTTTCAAAGTTAGTAATTAACATGATCCTTTCACGTGTCAGATACAATGATCCCAAAATTTCTTTGATATATTTATTTTATTAAATAAAGACAAAAAACTTTAAATATATTTTCCAATATTTAGGTTAAAAGGATTTTCAAAAATACCCCTATTGGCATGTACCCTTTTCAAAACCTACCATTTCTTTTGAAAATTGGGAAAGAGAAATGGTGATTAGGGGGTATGTTTTGAAAAAGGACATTTCAAAAGGGGCATTTTTAGTAATTCCTCTTTAGGTTATCCAAATCTGAAAAGAATTGCTAACCTAAAAAAAATCTTAATCTAAAAGAAAATCAGGAATATTAATTTAAAAAAAACTAATTTTTACAAAAAGTAATTTTCATTACTAATCTTATTATATAAAGAAAAATATTATATTAAAAATTTATTTATAAAAAGCGATATATATTATATTTTGAATCATATTTAGTTATAATTAAATCCTAATCTAATAATTCAAAAAAAAATTATTTCTAAGAAAAAGTAATTTTCATTAATAATCTTATTATATAAAGAAAAATGTTATATTAAAAATTATTTATAGAAAATGAAAATTATATATATATATATATACGATTATATNTCCGATTATATAAAGCTGAATCTCAAAATTACTCATTAACAGGGTGATTCCACGTGTCAAAATTCAACTATCACAAACTTTTCTGTATTTATTTATTTATTTTAAATAAAAAAGATTAAACAGATTTTAAATTGATTTTTTCAATATTTAGTTTTATCACAAAGCAATTATCTTTATCCTAATCCTAAGCGAATATAATTATCTAAATATTTCCTGAATATTTCTTAAATAAATATCTTATTATATAAAGAAGAGTTTCTCAGAGTTAGTAATCTTATTATATATAAAAAAGGTTTCAAAGTTAATAATTAATAGGATTCTTGCACGTGTCAAAATTTAATAACTAAAGAGATTTTCCAGATGTGAGATCTTATAATTAAGTTGGATCTCAAAATTTACAAACATATAAATTTCTAAGATATTATTTAAAATATATATTAAGCATTATTTAATAAAAGCAAACTCGTGCATCGCACGAGTCCATATCTAGTATATACATAAACACCTAGACTATTTTTCAATACCTTCCAACTTTTCAAGCTTTCTCCAATTTAATTTATTTTTTTTGTTTACATCTAAAACAATAAAAAAAACAAACAAAAAGTAAAAAGTTTAAATTTGATGTATTATTATTTTATTTTACTATTATTAGCACCAGATCTTATCCTCTTAGTATATAAAGAAATGTTCTTCAAAGTTAGTAACTAACAGGATTCTTCCACGTGTCAGATTCAATGATCCAAATTTATTTTCTTAAAACTAGAAAAAAATCTTAAAATAGATTTCGTCAATATTTAGCTTATCCAAATCTAATAAAACTTCCTAACATAAATAAGAAATCTTAATCTAAAAAGAAATTGGGAATATTAATTGTCAAAAAATAATTTTAACAAAAAGTAATTTTCATTACTAATCTTATTATATAAAGAAAGATATTATAATAAATAATTTATAAATAGGGGGAATTAACTAAAATGACCTAAAATTTGATTTTAAATACAAAACTAGACCCTTCTTTGAGTCAAATGCAAAACTAACTCAAAAGGCTTGTGAATTTACAATATTCTCCTTAATGAACAAAAAAAAACAGATACCACAATTACAGTTTTAACCTTCGTAAGTCTACAAGTAAAGTCTACACACTACATTTTAAGTCTACATAGTAGACTTAATTTATAATCTACACTGTAGACTTAAAATAATGTCTACTTTGTGGTTAATTTTATTATAAAATTTTCTATATAATAAAAAATAATTTGAGGAAATATTAGTATATATAACCAAAATATAAGCAATTAAGAAGTAATTAAAT
>OVBA01002751.1:4061-32174 GCA_900406435.1 Lepidium aucheri
GGCTCTTCTTGCATCAGACTTCCTATGCTTTAGACATTCTCCATCAAGCTGTGATGTCTGACTGTAATCCGATCGCCACGCCACTTCCAACTCGTCTGGACAATACTGATTCCGAGCCATTCCCTGAGCTAACATACTTCAGGAGTTTAGCCGGTAAACTACAGTACCTGACTATAACCAGACCAGATATTGAGTTCGCAGTAAATTACATCTGCCAAAGAATGCACTTACCCACAGTCACAGATTTTCGATTTCTCAAAAGGATCCTATGATATGTCAAAGGCACTATTAGTTTTGGACTCCACATCAAAAAGGATTCAAACCTTACTCTTACAGCATTTTGCGATAGTGATTGGGCAAGTTGTAAAGAGACTCGTAGATCAACTTCTGGCTTCTGCACACTACTTGGTTCGAACCTCATCTCCTGGTCTGCGAAACGTAAGCCTACTGTGTCACGATCCTCAACAGAAGCTGAGTATAGAGCACTCGCATCAACAACACAAGAGATCATGTGGCTCTTGTTCCTCTTGCGTGATCTGGGCATCCCGCAATTTCAATCCACCTTGCTCCAATGTGACAATTTATCCGCTGTCTATCTTAGTGCCAACCCAGCACTTCACAATAGATCAAAACACTTTGACACAGATTATCATTATATAAGGGAACAGGTGGCCCTTGGTCTGATTGAAACTCGACACATCTCAGCTTCTCTACAGCTAGCGGACATTTTCACGAAGTCTCTACCACGACAAGCTTTCGTCAATCTTCGTCACAAACTCGGTGTATCAGAACTGACCACACCAAGTTTGAGGGAGGCTGTAAGTGTGATAGGCCCAAAATCAAGCCCAACTGTTAACAATCTGCAAATTATGAAATNCATGAACTTCAAGCCCAAAAGAAATAAAGAAGAAGAAGCAGAGCTCATACATCAGAAACATAGACCGTACCTCCAGACTGAGCAACCTGCAACTAGTCGTTGACAAGAAGACAAGACTACTTTATCAGAATCAATTCAGTCTTATCCCATCCCCAAGCATGGACGATTAGACCTCTTGTTCCAGAGAATTCCTTCTGCTCTATATAGAACTCTACACCTTGTAATAAAAACATCAAGCAAAAAGATTAGTAAAAATCAATTTCTTCTTCAGTTTTCTTTCTATTAACAGGATTAACCGATGATAATACCACAATTTAAACAAAAATGACTCCTCCCAAATAGATTTGAACTCATGACTTCTTTATTAGAGAAAACTATTTGTTCATTTCTTTCTTATTGCTCTGCAACTTTCCTCCTAAATATTGTCGGTCGAAAATAGGTTTTTCACCAAGACTAAACAAAGTAATTTGATCTTTTGTGTATTAGATTCTAGCTCCAGCAGTTAAATGTAACATGGCTCTTACATAAGTTACTAATTAGCATATTATGAACAGTTTGATATATACCGGGGCCTTGGTGATGAACATATAAGGGGTAAACAAAAATGTATAAATAAAAGAGGTGATTGATGTACCGACGTAACACGCCCATTAGTTTTTGTCTTTTATATTTTGGTGGGAGTGTGTGGTAATAAGAACTCTTTCTTATATATCATACTTTGTTAGTGCACTATCTTCTATGTCAATGTCAATAGTTTAAGCCAAAAGCAATAAAGCCATGTCTCCCTGTTAATTTAAGCCAGAGAAAAAAAACGATCATGCACACTTAGAAAGGATTCTAAAGATAGCCCTTGATTTTATTCAAATTTTATAGATTTGTTACTGTTTAAGCGTATATAAAGGTAAAAGAGAGAAAGAACTATATATATAGAAAAAAAGTTTCCAATAGCCTTAAGCAAATATGAAATGAATAATTTAATTAACTATGGCATGCGAGCCAAGCCTGCAAAATGGCAATGGTTGCGACGTGTAACTAGGTCCGAGCATAATAATTATAACTGAAATACTGAACCGAACGAACCTAAAATATAAGGAATCAAATCAAATCGTAACCACCTAAATAACCGAGCAGATTCTAAATTTAAGAACCAAAATCGAATAAGTATAGAACCAAGAACCAAATAGTTACCGAAATAACCGAATACAATTATATATTCAAAAATAATTATTTATATTGAATTTAATAATCTAAATATCCAAAATTATAACTATAAATCTAAGTTTTTTTAATTAATTTGAATCAAATAATCCTCAATGAGTCCCATGAATTTCTCCCACCCATTTCTGATGTGCAGAGAATGCAAATACTCCTGCACCTGTATCAGATGTTTTTTGCTGAACAAAGAAGCGAAAAATGACTAATGTGAGGTGTATATATATACAATAGACTTTTGCTCGTCATGTTCATGGCCACCTACTTTTTCTTCGGTATTTATCTTGTCTACATGAACATCATTAATTCCATACTCCCGTATTTTTTTCTCTTTTTTCCTGTTAAAGGTATTTTTGGTATTTTCATTTACTTTTTCTGCAAAGAAAAAGACTGATTCACAAAAATTTGTTCTCGGGTACATTTTCCATGATTTTCAAGTCTTAGGGTATATATCCAATGAAATACTCTAGAAATATTTATTGTAATTTTATCGATAGGCATTCAAAATTTGTCAAAAGTTTTATAACAATTAAAAAATTTCGTATAAATATTTTTAGATGTTAAAAACCACATGTTTGTAGAAATAATCAAATCATATATTTTTAACCTAAGATTTTGAAATTAACATGCAGTATGGTATACATAAACACTAAGAATATAAGAACGAATAAATTATTTAAAAAAAACTTTAACAAAATTTTGTAAAAAAAGTCTCAAGTCTTAAAATATTGGGTTTATCACTTAGCTGGCAGATTTGGTTCCATTAAAACCATGGAAAAGACCAATGAATCCGGGTCGAGGCAGTTCATTTTAAGCCCAAGTTTTGGCTAATATTTTTACAGCGCATTTGATCCAATTTGTATAGATGATGTTTCTGGTCATATATAAGACGAGATTCATCTTTAAGCTCAAGTAAGTTTAGAGCTGAAGCTTCTTCTTCTTATTCTTGCAACCTGTGACAAAACAGATAGAATTAGTGAATTCCAGCAACAAAAATCCTGAAGAGAGATGTACCAATATTTGCTGAGAACTTTATAAATCGTGTATCATTTTACTTGCTTACCATTCAATCTTGATCGTGAGTGATAGAGAGATTGAATCTGAAAATTTGCTTATCTACATCTACAAGTGGTATCAGAGCGCACGTTAAGTCGATCAGAAAGATAAGCAAGGATGATTGGATCTGAAGAATGCTAACACGGAAGACTACTCACCATCATGATAGAAAGGAGTGAACAAGATTGATCGAAGAAGAAAGAGTCTCAATCTTGAGATAGTGCTTCAAGTAGTCACAGGACAACCAACAAGATTACCACCAGTTTTTTTTTCAATCACCAGAAACCCACAAAACAACAACCAAGAAATTGATTGACGATTCAATCTAGATACAAATCAGGGAGTTAAATTCTAATCATTACTTTTAGTCGGAATCTAATCTCATTAAATCTTTCAAGTTTATCCAAAGAGTTAGGATAGTTCTGGTTTGGATACATAGTTGTTAGCTAATCTACTCATTCTTGAACATTTATTCTGCAAGTAACTGATCAAGCAATCTTTACCAAGCTATGGAACCTACACAAGGAAAGTTCGAGGTGGAGAAGTTCGATGGGAAGGGAGATTTTGGGTTGTGGAAATATCGTGTGATGGGACAGTTCGAGATTCTGGGTTTGTAAGATGTTCGTAAAGAAGAACATGAAGAGAAATTAGTTGCAGAGAAAACGACTAAAGAGGGTAAAGAGATAAAGATTGAGAAATCTTCACAGGACAAAAACTGGGTTAAAAGGGACAAGAGAGCATGGAGTTTACTCAGACAATGCCTCACAGATTCAGATCTGAGAAAGATTATGCATGAGCCTACAACATATAATCAATGGAAAGCATTAGAAAAGGATTATAAAACGAAGACAAGGGCAAACCTAATCTACCTAAAGAAACAATTCTCATGTTTTAAAATGGATGAGGATAAGACTATTGAAGAAAATCTTGACAAGTTTTTTAAGCTGGTTAATGATCTTGCAAGTTTGAAGGTTAATATTCAATATGAAGACCAGGCTATAGGTTTACTCATTAGTTTACCACCATTATTGATCCGTTAGTTCATACCCTTTTGTTTGGTAATGCAAAAGATTCATCGACAATGAATGATGTCACTACGGGAGCATATGGGATGGAGTCTAATCTCATACAGAAGGGGTTGTTGTATAAGAAGAAGAGTACAACAAAAAGTTTGAACGTTGAAAGCAGAGGAAGATCAGAAAATAGTGGTAATGGCAAAAGCAAAGGAAAAGGAAAATCAAAGATTATGGGTCGTTCTCAGTCAAGATCCAAAGAGAGAAAATAACGTCAGGAGTTGCTGGGTTTGTGGTGATGAAAAACACTGAAAGAAAGACTGCCCTCCGAAAGGTCAGAACAAGAACCGCGGAAAAGGGAAAAATTCAGCAAATGTTGCAATCACCTTACTAGAATCTTCAACACTTGTAGTGAGCCTCACAAGTATTGAAGACGAGTGGGTATTAGATTCAGAATATACATTTCACATTACTCCAAGAAAGGACTATCTCATGGACTTTGAGGAATTAGAGGAAAAACGTGTGCTAATGGGAAATGATGCAGCGTGTGAAGTCAAAGGAATAGGAACGATAACAATTGAGAATCCAAATGGGACAGTGATCAATCTTAAGGATGTAAGATATGTACCGGATATGAGCAGAAACTTGATATCTTATGGTCAATTGGAGGAATCAGGTTGTCATTATAAAGGAAAGGATTTTAGAGTAATTTTCTATAGAGAAAGGAAGAAGGTCCTCACGGGAGAATATAGAAATGGGTTGTATTATCAAAAAGGTCAAGTCAAGTAAGCTAAAGTTAATGTAGCTAAGATGAGTATTGATACAAGTAAAAGGTGGCATCGCAGATTAGCTCATATGGGAAAGAGATCTATGGAGACATTTGTAAAGAAGGGATGTCTCAAAGGTGAAGATGTTAAAGATCTCAGTTTTTGTGAAGCATGTGCTTTAGGTAAATCTCACAAGTAAAGTTTCCCTCATAAAGCTAAGCACGAGTCAAAATGTATTTTAGAATGCATTCATTCGGACTTGTGAGGATAACAGAATACCACACCAAGTATGGCAGGAGCTCAATACTTCATCAGCTTCATTGATCTCTATTCAAACAAAGTTTGGATTTATTTTTTGAAAAAGAAAAGTGATGCGTTTCAGACGTTTTCAGATTGGAAAGTTCTGGTGGAGAATCAGATAGGAAAGAAGATCAAATTCCTAAGAACACACAACGAACTAGAGTTTTGTAATGCATAGTTTGATGATCTATGTAGAGCTTCAGGCATCAAAAAACACAAGGCAGACCATTATACGCCACAACAGAATGGTGCATCAGAAAGG
The DNA here is from genome assembly GCA_900406435.1 of Lepidium aucheri. Classification (NCBI taxonomy): domain Eukaryota; kingdom Viridiplantae; phylum Streptophyta; class Magnoliopsida; order Brassicales; family Brassicaceae; genus Lepidium; species Lepidium aucheri. The sequence goes on from OVBA01002751.1 coordinate 9,549, forward strand.
ATGAACAGAACAATTATGGAAAAGGTGAGAAGCATATTAGCGGATACTGGTTTAGGTGGAGAATTCTAGGCAGAAGCATTTAATACGACTGTATACATAATAAATAGATCACTCATCATCAATTAATTTTGAAATACAAGAAGAAGCCTGGTCTAATTTTAAATCATCTTATGAACATCTAAGGAGTTTGGTTGTGTAACCTATGTTCATACTGTTCAGGAGAAGATAAATTCTAGAGCTCTTAAAGGAATTTTCTTAGGTTATGGTCAACTAACAAAGGTTTATAGGATCTGGTTGATTGAAGAAAGAAGAATTGTCATAAGCAGAGATGTAGTCTATAACGAGGATATATCTTCTTTACCTATAACTACATAACCTTCTCGTTGTTGCATGTAGATAGTTTCATGTAAAAAAGCTGTTTTAACGTCAAGTTGTTCTCCATGTCCCAATTAGTAACTATTGATATCAGTAGTCTAATTGAGACATGTTTAATAATTGGGGCAAAGACCTCATTAAAATCAATCCCCTCCACCTGAACGTAAACTTTGCCACGAGTGGACCCTTAAACCTTGGTTTTTCAACCCTTGGAATCCCAGGTTTAAGCGTGAAAATCCATTTACACCATACTACCTTCTGGTCATTTGGTTTATCAACCAAAACTCAAGTTTGATTCCGTACTAAGGAATCCATTTCCTCATTTGACGCTTCACGCCATTTCCTTCTGTTCTTGCTAGTCATAGCTTCCTTTTAGCTTTTAGGTTCATCTACTTCAATAACCTCTGAACTAGCTAGAGCATAATAAACTAGATCTACTTCTTCAAATCTAGATGGTGGTTTCACTTCTCTTCTCTGTCTGTCCTTCACAAATAGATAATCACTGAGATCTGTGCTTTCATCTATATTGTGATCCTCTCTAAATGCTTCTGAGCTTATGTCTTCTTTTGCATTTTCTGAACTCTTTATATCTGATACGATTTCACCCTGACTCTGACTTTCTGAATCATTTACAACTTCTAGAATCGAAACCTCCTCAACGCCACCTTATCTTTGAAATGAAGGACTTAGGTGCAGGAAAGAAAATTCTAGGAATGGACATTCACAGAGACATAACAAAAGGTACTCTGACTCTATCTCAGTCAAGCTATATAGATCAGATACTTAAAGTGTTCAACATGGATCAATGCAAGACAGTCAGTTTTCCACTAGGATCACATTTCAAATTGCAGAGCGTCAATAATGATGAGGCCACAGAAAGAAGAGGAATGGATAACATACCTTATACGCATACTGTTGGCAGTCATATGTATGCAATGGTAGGCTCCAGGCCTGATCTTTTGTGCTCAAACCGTTTGGTCAGCAGGTACATGTCAAAACCAGGAAAAACGCATTGGTCAGCAGTAAATTGGATAATGAAGTACTTAAAGGGAGCATCAACAGTGAATTTAACATTCAAGAAAAGTTCAGATTTCAGAATCAGAGGTTATTGTCATGCAGATTATGCAGCAGATTTTGACAGAAGAAGGTCAGTCTTAGGGTATGTTTTCACAGTGGGAAATAATACAATGAGTTGGAAATAAAATTTACAAAAAGTAGTTGCATTATTGACAACCGAATCAAAATATATTTCATTATCAGAAGCAAGCAGAGAAGTAGTTTGGATACAAGGAATTTGCGCAGGAATGAAAGTATCTAAAGGTCCAGTTGAAATCTTTTGCAACTCTCAAAGTGCTATCTATCTTGCTAAGAACCGTATGTCTGGAAAAAGAACAAAGCACATTCAAGTTAAGTATAACTACATCAGAGAAGTCATCGAAGAAGGCCTAGTAGTTATTACTAAGATTCACACATCTGTAAACCCAGCAGACATGTTTACTAAAGTTTTACCTGGTAAAAAGTTCAAAGGTTGCATGCAATCTCTGAACATGATCCAAACTTGAGCCAAAGTTCAAGACGAGGCTCCATAAGATCTCTTGGGTAGCGGAGTCGCGTGGTCTGTTGAAGAGCACTCAGCTTCAACAAAGGGAGACTTCCAAGGGTTTTGAATCATTAGTTCAAAATGGGATCTTTGTATGTATCTTTCGACATGCAAAGATCCCAGATGTGTTCAAACGAGACCTGTTTCAACAGAGAGGAGCTAAACAGAGGCGATTAGCTTTCTGTTAAGGAATCGAATCGTGAAAAGAAAGACAGAAAGGTGTTCAAAATCAACTCAGGAAATCGGAAACTGAGAGTTGAGAAGTTCAATGGTCACTTACGTTTAGTTATTGTTGAGCGGAGGTGAAAGCGGAGCTAGCTTTTTATCAGAAGAAAGAAACGAAATCCACAGAGTTAGAGAGCATTTGGAGGCTAGGGTTTTGTCGTTCATACAAGAGTGAGCGACAAAGGTGAAAAATATTGTGTTCGTCACCCAGCTAACTCTAATATGGTCAAATTCGGATCCTTTAAAACCATGAAGAAGGCCAATGAATCCGGGTTGGACCAATTCATTTTAAGCCCACGTTTTAGCTAATATATTTTCAGCCCATTCGATCCAATTTGTATAGATGATGTAATTGGTCATACATAAGACCAGATTTATCTTCAAGCACGAGTAAGTTCAGAGCTGAAGGTTCTTCTTCCTCTTGTAACCTGTAACAAAACAGAGAGAATTAATGGATTCCAGCAGCAAAAGTCCTGAAGAGAGATGTAGCAATATTTGTTGGGAACCTATAAATTTGTGTGTCATTTTACTTGCTTAATCGTGAATGATAGAGAGATTGAATCCGAGAATTTGCTTATCTACATCTACATAAAATTTATATTTTTAAAGCCAAGTATGTTTCAGAACCATTATATGGGCTGAATAATTTTTTATAAATTTACAATACTAATTTATAAATAAATTAATATCATTATAAAGTATTTTCTCTGTTTCAAATTAGTTGTCATTTTAGGCGAAATTTTTTGTTTCACTTTAATTGTCATTCTAGTTTTCCAATATAATTTTTAATACAAAATTATCACATTTGTCCTTACTTAAATAATTAAATTATTAAATGATTTGGAATTTTAATAGTCAAATAAGGACATAAAAGAACATTTACATTTTTTTTTAATATGTGTGCAAAACTCTAAAATGACAACTAAAATAAAATGGAGGAAGTAATAAATTTTGAAGTCAGTTAAGAGGTTTTAGTGTAGTTAATAACACAATATCAAAGCAAAGAATCGATATCTAATTTCAAAATTATAATATATTTTTTCCAAAACGTGCAATGTAGTTCCGCTTTTAATTATAAAGCTCGATTAGATTCGGGTACTAGGGTTGATCATTAATGCGTGTTGCAGTTGGATTCTTAAATTGTCCTTTGGCCCAAAAAATATTATATACACAACAGTCTCTGAAAGCTACTGCATTTGAGGTGAAGCATGATTATTAGTTGGATTTGACCACTTAATAAGGTGGTTAAAAGAAGCAATTATAACAATACATTTGGAAGAATATGATTAGGAGATGATTGATATATATTAATATATATATTTTATTGTTGGTTGATTCTTGTCATCGTGTCTAATTATTCTTATAAGATGTTGAAATCTAATGAGAATTGATTTGTGTATAATAAAATGTAGGATTCTAAACTTAAACAAAACGAACGGAGAGGATTGGAAATTGATCACGATTGTTATGTAGTGGAGGCAAATAAAGAAATGAGACTGAGAGACGTGGACGTCACCAACACAAACCACTAAATATTATTTATATCGACTTTGTCTCGTGACTCCCACACGCAAATTTAATTATGGCCATTAGATAATTATTGTTGCTCAAAAAGATGTAAAAACTAATCAAATATGTGAAACTCGTCCAGACCAATCTGCCAAAAGTCCGGAATAAGAGTATAAGACTGAAAGTATTTGATTCATTTTTTTGTCTCGCTAGGCGAAGCGTATATCTAGTATTGCAATCATTTTTCCTTTGTTTTTCAAATTGTTTAAGAGTATATTTTGTTTAAGAAGTCGTCCTAAAATACGTATAGTAACATGCTATACGTTGCATGCATTTCAATCTTCATGTACCATTATTACATATTATATGACATGCATATATATGTAAGCATATATAGATGTAGTAATGTAGTTGCACATCAATAATATTATATAATACGGTTTGTGTATACATTGCAATCAAATAAGCCGTATATTGTCAAAGAGAAAGAGGATTTATGCAGAGGATATTCTTATGAACATGAGCACGTCCTAAAGGTTTAAAGCCCAAATCGATAACAGTACTTTTACGTATGAGATAATAGCTGATTCTTGTATGTGGATCGCGGTCGGAGCAATTATTACAAGAACACGGCCATACTTGTATTTACTCTATAAATAGAGTTTTTATCATGTAGTATATATTTTCAAAAACAGGAAAATATATATATTTTTAAAGAATAAGATGCGTTAAAAATATATTTTAAAACGGGAAAAAAAAATATGATCATTTTCCAAAATAAAAAAAAATAATACACGTGATAATAATTCACAAGTGAAAACTATGTATACTGCACAATTATCCAAAACAATTTCAATACAATAAAATTTCAACTACAATTTCAATGCAATTAAATTTCAACTACAGTTTCAATTTAATAAATTGGTCCAAAGTAAAATTTGATAAATTTAAAATATTAATTTAATTTAATTTATAAATTAAAAAAAGATTTATTTAGTCATATAAATTTCAAACAAACTATTCACAATATTATGAGTGTACTAAAATATTCGAAATTTAAGGCATATCACTAATAACATATAGCATATATATAATATATCATGTAAATCACTTATAATAAATTGTTTTACGATTTATTGGAGAATGGATTTTTATAGATATAGAAATTCATGTAAAATACTAAGAAACAGGTGATTTAATTGGTTTGCTTCTGATTTAGTTAAGTACCAGGTGGTGAGTTCGAATCCCACTCTCCTCTAGTTGAAGAACTTTAACTATAGATCGGCTCTTGTTGATTCAATAATTACTTGTTGACAAAAAAAATTCATATAAAATCATGTGCTATATAAATATTGATTTTAAAATTTTAATGAATATTATGTATTATGGGTATCATCATTTGCAAATCCTACTTAAAATTACTTCTATTTGGAGTGATGCAAATTACTTCTGTTAAGACCACTTCCATTAGAAAATAAGTGACATAACTATTAATATTGAGATGCTAAAAAATGGCATAAGATATTCCTCCCTTGGGAATCGTCTACCTTATTGTGGAACAATATCTATAGAAAACCTCTATTTAGTACTAATTATTATTCCATTTTGTAAACAAATATGTGTTGTCCAATTAAGCAATCACTAGCTTTTTTCCATCGTGTGGAGATGAGGTTTTCGTCACCCATATTCTACAGCCGCATATATATGCAACTTTTTGTTATTTAATTACTACAATTATGCAAATTTCTATACATAGGTGATGCTTTTACAATAACTATTTAAGTATAATAAATTGACGTGTATACTCATGCTTTAACCATAGGCTACGTATATATTAATGTTGCAAAAAAGAACAAAAACAATAATGGTAGGTGCATTGTGACCAATGACGAACGGTATGAGTTCACGAAGGACTTATAATGGTTCTTAAAGAATACTCCCTCCGTTTCATAATAAGTGTTATTCTAACATTTTTCACACAAATTAAGAAAACATATTAAAACTCTATTATACTTTTAAAAATTAATTGACTCTTGACATTTTCTTTTTTCTTATTGGTTAGTAATGAGGTTAAAGTATACCATTTATGCTAAAACTTACCTCGTAAATTTAAAACGACACTTATTTTGAAACGAAAAAACAATCCTAAAATGACACTTATTATGAAACGGAAGGAATATATGATTGCAATTATATGCATTTATGGTCACTCACAAAAGTTTTTTCTCCGTTTATATTGGGATTAAAAATTATAATAATATCAAACGGAAACTTTCAACAATTATGGCTCTTTACAACCTTACTTGAAAAGGATGTGTTCTATAGATTCGTATTTTTGTATATGTTCTTTATTACGGTGAATTTGCTGGAAAACCATTTTTTAATAAGAATTAAGAATATAACCATAACAAAATTAAAATAAAGAAATTAATTATATTCATTCACTATCCTACTCAATTAATAGTGACCGATTTGTCAAGTATAGAACATATGTATTGTATATAACATCTATATAATAACCGGTGCTATGCACGCAATATTTTTATAAAAAAGAGTTGTATATTTATAATTATTTATAGGGAGTTTCATCAAAAATATTCTAATGGGTTTATAAAATCATAAAAACTACAGAATTACTAGTTACTGTTAATTCTTATTAAAAATATCATGGACGCACTAAACATGGACATATTTTATCCATTTTTGGTTCAGAAGACAAAATTGTCCCTTGATTTGGAAAGAATGTCACGGTGGTTTATTCCATGTCCAAAATATTGGTTTATCATGGACATATGAGACATATCTCCATGTCCATTAACATAAAGTTGTATATGTCCATATAAAATTGGTTTATCGTAGACATATAAGACATATGTCCATGTCCATTTAAATATGAGACATATGTCCATCTTCATTTACATAAAATTGATTTATCATGGACATATGAGATATGTATCCATATCCATTTAAATATGAGACATATCTCCATGTCCATTAACATAAATTTGGTTTATCGTAGACATATGAGACATATGTCCATGTCCATTTAAGTATAAGACATATGTCCATGTCTAGAATGCGAGGGGAAAAAAAGTCAAAAAAAAAAGTGATGATTATGTCCATGTCCCTCACGTTCAGGGTATTTTAATGAAGTGAGAAAACTAGAGTATTTTTGATGATCTTGCAAAGGTTTAGGGTATTTTTCATAATTAGTTTTTAATTATATGGGACAATTGTAAAAATGTCTCTTTAACCAGATTTACTTTCAAAAATATCTCTTTACTTTGTTTCATTTCCAAAGAAAATGGTATTTTGAAGAAAGAGTATATTGAAATGGGCGTTTTCTAAAATATATCTATTTATATCAATTCATAATATATATATAAGATATTTTTTTTTCTTTTACTTATCTCATGATTTAATTTCTATATGCATGTTTATAATAATATTTCAATAGTTAATAAAGTATAAATCAATTTATAATCTATAAAGTAAAAAGATCAAAATGCACATTTTATCTACCCATTTTCGACCTTTTAATACACATTAACCATCTTCAACCATATTATCTTCTATTTTCTCTTCATTTCTATCCATAAAACTATCTAACTTTCATTTAACTTTTCCATATTCTTAAAGGTTAGATTGTTTGGTGCTTAAGTTAAGAGTAAGGACTTGCGACTTAATTCAACATTCTAGCATTTTAATGCGGTAAATAGAACTCCTCACTCAAATCTAGCTAATATTTGCATATTTCAGAAATTTGCAGAGTGTAGACTTCAAATGAAGTCCGTTTATCCATGTAGACTTCACCTGGAGTTTACTAGTCAACTAAGGTTAGTTTTTCATTTGACCAACTTTCTGGATTCAGAGAATACACTCCATGTGAAGTCTGCTTTAATTTCTTTTGTATCCTAATAAAGTCTGCTGAAATCAGAGTCAGTCTTGCAATTGACCAAAATTTTGACTTTTATGTAAACTTCAATTGAAGTCTGCGCAAAGCTCGCAGACTTCAGGTGAAGTCTACTTTTTGTAAAGGAGTTAGTTTTCAAATTGACCAAAATAATGGTTATTTGACCATAAGAATCTGAATATCTATGTAAAATCGTATATTTCAAGTGAATTCTACTTAAATTTTGCATACATTAGGAGAACTCTACTTTTATGTCAAATTGTGTGATTTATATACTAAGATAATGCATATTGTACATGATTTCTGAGAAATTAATTAATAAAATTTACTAATTTATAAATAAAGTAGATTTCATGTGAAGTCTACTCCAATTACGTTGCAGACTTCACATGAAGTCTGTGTTGTCGCAGACTTCACGTGAAGTATACAATATCATGTGAAGTATGCTATTTTCATCATAAACTAAGTAGACTTTGCATGAAGTTTATAAAAAATAATCAATACTCTAGGTAATTGCAAATATAACTGCTTAAAAGTAGAATTCAAGTGAAGTATGTGCCAGAAAAGTTAACATTTAGTCAAATGCAATAATAACCTAAACTCAGATTTCACCCAAAATCTACTTACCGTCATAGGTTGCACTCGAAGTATTCTCTTTTGTAGAGTAGACTTTGCATGAAGTCTGCGAAGATAAGTAGTAGACTTCATGTGAAGTCTGCGCATAGTAATTTATTTAAAAGTGATTAATTTGTAAAGTAATGACCTTTGGATAATCTATGTTATTAATATTGTTTATATAATGTTTTCTAGGGAAATGGTTCGATTACCAATTGTTTATGGATAATGGATCATGAAAGACTTGTATTAGGATTTTGACGTTAATAATTACAAAAGAGGAAGAATGTTATTTATACAGGATGGTTGTATGATATACCTCATTTTTATCGGTTTCTAGCTCACTAATTCGCATGTTTTCAGATTTACTGTCTGTGTTTTAGAGCCTTTTCAGGTGAAAAACAGGTTTATTTCGGATTATACACGTAGAGCATGACTTAGGATAAATCAGAGCAGTTTCTAGAGTTTTTAGCAAAGATTGGAGATCGATCGATCAACCCCTTGATCGATCGATCACTATCCCATTGGAAGCTACGTTCGAGCCATTGATCAACCTATATCGCAAGGATCGATCGATCGATCCTCCCATAGAAAGCATCGCTTGACCCAGTGATCGACATACACATCATGGATTGAACAATCAGCTTTACATTGAAGGCCTCGCTCAACCCATTGATCGAACAATATTTTGAATATCAGACAATCAACTCAGATCGATCGATCAGCTCCCTTGATTGATCAATTGTCGAGTCTGCGAGTTTAAAGACCTAATTTTCCCGTTTTGCACCTGCATTTTTAGGATCATATATATAGTTGTTTATCATTTTAGAAAGGAAGAGAGACATAATTTTTGACTCAGAGAGTACTTTGTCAGCTAGGAGAAGAATTCCATCATACTTTTGAGAAGATTTCTGAATCCTTTTTATTAATTACAATCCAATTTCATGTTTTCATCATTATGCCTTATATTGTTTGTTTAATCATGTCTGAGTAGTTAACTAATCAGGTTTAGGGTGAACTTAGGAATCAATGATTAGAGATTTAATAGGATTTGATCTATAGAATTCTCCATATGTGCTTGTGCATAATGCTTAGATTAGCTTCATCACCTAATCTATGATTATAGGTTGTTTTACATTCCAAAAGCTTGTAGAATTTCTGAACTAGCATAGGTGAGCAACTCAATCTAACCAGCGATAGTTGATTGTTATGATTAATTATGGATAATTGAACCTGCTTGTTAAAGCATATCTATAATCTGGAACCAACGATAGTTAGGATCTCTAGATTGTTTGATATAGTGACAAATACCACGATAGTGGATTTGTCAAACCTTTATGTTAGAGTCGAAAAAGGTGCATGTTTGTTGCTGAATATTTTCCCTGATTGATTCTTATTTCCTGATGAATACCCAATGCCTGATGCATTTTATTATATTGCAAACCGTTTAAGTTGTTAGTTTACATTTGATTATCATATTAGTATAGCTTGAATTTTGGATTGAGTGATTGAAAGTGAAAGCTTGGTTTTTTGTGAATTCGATCTCTAAGTAATACTATTACATTGATCTGCACTTGCAGTATGATTCATAGGGTTAAAACTTTGTGAGCACCATTGTACACATGGTGAACTTGTTAGGATGGTACAAGATGGTTATGATCTGTACATGGAAACCGAAATCATAGAGTTAACGTATTCATTTTAAGACTCAATGTTTCAAGAATTTTCACCTAATACTTGATACAAGTTAATTATACCAAATTAACCTCTCGTGTGTATCGTATCGATGTAGCACTTAAGGATCAAATCCACGAGGGCCAATGGTTACACTATCGATCTCTAGATTAAACTCAAGCTAAGAAAAATCAAACAATGGTGGGAACAAAACAAAACAAAACAAAGCAAATAACGATATAAAACAAATAATTAAAAAGCATCAGGCATCAAGCATTCATCAGGAAATAGAAATCTAAGTAGGGAAACTATTTAGGAAATTACTTAATCTCAATTCTCGAATTGAATAGAAAGGTATAACGAGTCTACTCTCGTAGTACTCAAGACCCCACTCGACAATTTAGAGGTCTCAACTATCGTTGGTTCCAAATCTCGAACAGGCATTAAACAACTAGGTTCAACTATCCACAATCAACCTAAACATCAGCTATCGCGGTTAATGATTGATTGCTTATCTAACCTAGTTCAGATTCTTAGCAGGCTTTTGGAGTGCTAACAACCTAAGTTCATAGATTAGTGGACCATGCTATTCTAAGCATTAAGCATAAGATTAGATGGAGAATACTCTATTGACTCTAAACTCTATTTGTCCCTAAATTGATTCCTAAATCTCTAGAAACCACAAACCTGACAAGGAATCTACTCAGACATCATCAAAACAGAAACACAAAGCATAATGAAAAGAAACATGAATTGCAATAGAAAATAAAAGAGAGTTTAAAAATCTTCTCTAAAGAGTTGTGGAGAATGAAATCCTATCCCCAAGGTTACAACTAAAAGTGGCTGCTGAGAATAATGATATGATTGTTTTAAAACGTGGTTGGACCTAGTTTTTATAAGAGAAAATCATTCGGGTAGAAAATAAGTTAAACCGGGTGAAATATGGAAATTTCAGGATTTTTTTGCGAAACTTTGATGATCGATCGATCAAGGTGTTGATCGATCAATCAAAGCCTTAGTAGATTGATCCTCAAGTCGAGCACATCTTCTGGTAGCGTTTGTTCACGGTAAGAATGACATATCTTCGGTAAGATCGTCATATTATCCTCACCGCTTGTCCGATTGCCCTCCAACAACCTGCAATAAAAGCTAACTCATGTGGCTATCTTGTGCCCAAATTTCTGCTCGATCCAACGGTGGGAATGCTTTCAAAAGAATCCAAACTTCTGACGCTTCTGCATGATTCTGCATCTCGATATGCTCGTTTTTACTCCAATCAGCTCATCTTCTCCAAATATGACATATGACCTGAAAATACTCTAAAACCGACTAAAAGATTCTAAAACATATACTTTGACTCAATAAAACCATGTAAAACAAGGGTTAAAAACTGATAAAAACACCGTATATCAACTCCCCCAGACTTTATCTTTTGCTTGTCCTCAAGCAAACAGAAAAATCAAGAATGAGAAAGAAGTTTGAAAACGTGAGAAGTCCTTTCCTCCTCCCCCAGAATTAGCTTCTTGCTTGTCCTCAAGCAAACAGAAAGACCAAGAATGAGAAAGAAGTTTGAAAACGTGGGAACTTCTTTCGTCCTAAGAACACCACAAAAACAATCCCTTTAGTAGGCCACATGAAATCATACCTGACAGAGTCGGGACAACCTTGTACACAAAGACTATCTTCGCTATGGTTCTTTTCCTCTCATTTCATTCACTTTGCAGCCAATTTTTCCCTTCTAGCCTAAAGTATCACTTTATTTTTTCTATCGGCTGCACAACCAATTTTCCCTAATTACCTAGGGTATCATTTTATTTTTTCTATTGGTTGGTTCTTTAGTAACTCAAAGAATGTAAACAAGAGTAGCTTCATCGGAGTTCCCCTCGGTAAGCTATTAGTGTTCAAGAAATCGGCTCCATCATTGAAGTAAATCTTAGGCTACCATCATTACATAAACACAAGTAGCGTCATTGGAGAACTTTTACCCTTAGCTTACCACAATGCACAACTTTTTCAACTAGTTACTTCATATTAAGCACAAAACACCATGAAATGATTAAGAGAGGGGAACCATACTCACACAAATAAGTCTTTCAGAACTGAAGAGAGGAATCTGATCTAATGCATACCAAACCCCTTGACAAGAAAATTAAGTAAAGTTAAGTGTGAAGTCGACATGAGATTCTTCGAATACCCGAGAGGATATGGGTAACGTTGAGAAGTTGCACAATCTCTATGTTTTCCAATAGTCATAGATCTCTGTCACGCTTGAACAAATAGTCATTTAAGTTCCTGAAAATATGGCTATTCCTCAAAAAATCATAGTTTCCTACAACGGTTTTGACTCAAAAACTGACAAAAAAAATAACAAAAAAAACTCAAAAAGAAAACAAAAGAAACAAAACGCATTAGTCACCATAAGTGTACTCCCCAGACTTACTTCACACCATCTCAGTGTTAAAATAAATCTAAAGAAGAACAACTTACACAAAAATATCATAGGAATACAAAGGGAGATAATGAAAAAGTGAAATAAAGCTGAGCATATGGATCGATCGATCTGGGTGACGATCAATCGATCTCAAGTGCTTGGAGAGTTGGATTGATCGATCTTCAATGATGTAGTCAATCTAAAGGTCAGGCACAAAAGTTGGTTGTAATCGGACAAAAGTGCTTGGATACCTACTCGAACCATTCTCTGTAAATCAACAACCAAAGAAAAATAAAGATTTCAATTTCTCGAAAAGGCATGAGAAAATCAAAAATCTTAAATTGGAATGAGATTACTGTGAAATCAATTGCTAAATTTAATAATCAACACATACCAATATCCAGCAATGCATCAATCAATCGAACATCGTTTCAATTCTAATATTAAATTCTCAAATTTCTCTAAAATTCTCTTTTAACCTAAACATCAAATTCGACTAACATCTATCTAAAATTGGGTAAAGGAAACTCAAAATCATCATATAAGAGTGACAACACAAGAATGCATAATCAATCATGAAATAATCGAATTTCATCAACCCAAATTCACAAAATTTTGCCGAAAATAAATAGGTTGATAGAGAAAAATACCTTAACAGACCGAAAAAGAGACTTAGCTAATCAGAAAAAGGATGAAAATCCAAATGGGTAAGGCTCAAAAATCAATCAAATCCGATTAGAAACAAGGGAGATATAAGGGATTGAAAATCTGAAGTTTTTCTCCCAAAAATCACTCAAATCCGGTTTTCAAAATCTCAAAATTCAATCAAATCCGAATAGAAAGGAGGGAGATATAAAGGATTGAAAATCTGAAGTTTTTCTCCCAAAAATCACTCAAATCCGGTTTTCCAAATCAAAAGACTTACCTGGCTTGATGATCGATCGATCATGGGCTGAATCAATTGGTTAACAAGTATCTTCCGTGACTCTCTTTTTGATGATCGATCGATCACTCCTGTGGAGGTCGATCATTGGGTTGAGCGCATGCTCTGTGAAGACACGATCGATCTATCATTCTCTCGATGGTCGATCATGAGATCGAGCGTGCACCTCCTGGTAGACGAGGATCGATCGGTCCCAGCGTTGATCGATCGATCACAGTGTCTCAACCAGATTTCTCTTACCTGAACCAGATGAAAACAAAACCAAGAAAAACATAAAACAAAAAATACAGAAAATGAAAACTACCTACTAGTTGGTTGCCTCCCACTCTGCGCTTGTTTAAATTCATTAGCTTGACTTTGATCTCAGATGTTAATCATGAGAATCAAAAGCTTGAGCCAATGCACCTTTGGTCTTCCTCCTGTTTTCACAATAGACAAAATACCAAAAAAGAAAGGTAATTGCCCATAAAGGCAGGACCAGATGTTCATCAAAGCAAGCTACCACAAGTGTAAAATATTTCCTAAGATATTCCTTGAAGTTCGAATTACTTGGAGGATCAAATACAGTTGATGGAAAAATGAAGTCAATCTCAAGACTAGTCGAATATACTGAAAAGGAGTCTACTTTATCCTGAGATTTACATGATAATTCCAAGCATCCATCAATGAGTAGAGGGTTGTAAGAGACTACCTTTTCAGTGCAAGGTAATGGAATTTCCTCAAAATCACCAATTTTAAGGGTTGATTCACATGTACCTTCTAGTTGGTTATGTGTCTGTTCTTGCATAAGAACACTAGCAACCTAATTCTCATACTCTGATTCATCGGTAAACACCAGCTTGGCAATCTCATCAAATTCTCTGTCGTAATCAATGATGGGGATTACTTCAGAAGTTTGAGCAATCTTGGTCTCATGCATCTCCATAAGTGCACACACCTCTTCATGATTACTATCGATATCGTTGCTCACCCTCTCAGATATTGCATTGATTTCAAACGTAAGTTGCTTATGAAGAAGCTGCTGCAACATATCTATAAGCTCCTCCTTAGTAGTTTGATCTTGGGGATACTGTTCATGCGTCCTCTCATGATGTAAGTAGTCATTACATAATCGATCACTGCATAGTCAGTTATTACGTAAGCACCCAATCGATCAAGGCTCATATCCCATGGTCAGTTGCTTGCTTTCATGTTAGCTACACCTGATTCAAAGAAGAAAAGAAAAAAAAGGTTAGTAAAGAAATTCTTAGACTAAATTTCAATCTTAAATCAAAAGGCAACAATATTGGTCCCCGGCAACGGTGCCAAAATTGATTTAAGGTTAATTATTCCAATTTAACCTCTTGTGTGTATCGTATCGATGTAGTATTTACATATCAAATCCACAAGGATGAATGATTACACTATCGATCTCTAGATTAAACTCAAGCTAAGACAAATCAAACAATGGTGGGAACGTAACAAAAAAAAGAAAATAACGATATAAAACAAATAAATAAAAAGCATCAGGCATCGGGCATTCATCAGGAAATAGAAATCTAACTAGGAAAACTATTCAGAGAATTACTGAAGCTCAATTCTCGACTTGAACAGAAAGGTATAACGAGTCTACTCTCATAGTACTCGAGACTCCACTCGACAATTTAGAGGTCCTAACTATCGTTGGTTCCAAATCTCGAACATGCATTANCTTGAACATGCATTAAACAACTAGGTTCAACTGTCCACAATTAACCTAAATATCAGCTATCACGATTAAGGATTGATTGCTCATCTAACCTAGTTCAGATTCCTAGCAAGCTTTTGGAGAGCTAACAACCTAAGTTCATAGATTAGTTGATCAGGCTATTCTAAGCATTAAGCTTTAGATTAGATTGAGAATACTCTATTGAATTCGAACCCTATTTGTCCCTAATCATTGAATACTAAATCTCTAGAAACCCTAAACCTGACAAGGAATCTACTCAAACATGATCAAAGCAAAAACACAAAGCATAATGAAAAGAAACATGAATTGCAATAGAAAATAAAAGAGGGTTTAGAAATCTTCTCCAAAGAGTTTTGGAGAATGAAATCCTCTCCCCAAGATTACAACTAAAAGTGGCTGCTGAAAATAATGATATGATTGTTCTAAAACGTGCTAGACCTAGTTTTGATAAGGGAAAATCGTTCTGGAACAAAATAAGTTAAACCAGGTGAAATATGGAAACTTCAGGATTTTCTCGCGAAACTTTGATGATTGACCGATCAAGGTGTTGATCGATCAATCAAGGCCATAGTAGATTGATCCTCAAGTCGAGCACATTTCTGGTGGCGTCTGTTTGTGGCAAGAATGACATGTTTTTGGTAAAATCATCATATCTTCCTAACCTCTTGTCCGATTGCCCTCAAACCACTTCCAAAAGAACGCTAACTCACGTGGCTATCTTGTGCCCAAATTTCTGCTCGATCCAACGGTGGGAAAGCTTTCAAAAGAATCCAAACTTCTGACGCTTCTGCATGATTCTGCATCTCCATATGCTCGTTTTCACTCCAATCAGCTCATCTTCTCCAAATATGACCTATGACCTAAAAATACTCTAAAACAAACTCAAAGACTCTAAAACATATACTTTGACTCAATAAAACTATAGAAAACAAAGATTAAAAACCGATTAAAACACCATATATCAATACTCCTCCCATGTAAGTCACAAATGATAGACAACTTCGAAACTTGGTGGAGTCATGTAAATTGCATGTTGTACGTTTATGTGTTGCAATAAGTTCCCATAAAGCAGGGATCTGTAACAAAGAAGGGAAACATAATAATATTGCATAGTCATTCTCTTAACTCTTTATGAGAAATACCACTTCATAGCATATTAAATAGCATCCTGTTTAGAAAATAGGACTCTGATGCCCATATCTCTATTCATCTCTCTCATTTTCTCTTCTCTCCTCATACATTTTTTTTGTCTTTTTCACTTTCTCTCTTTCACTCTCTCCCAACAAGGAAATATAAGTTTTTTTCTTTTACTAATTAGAACCAAATCTTTTTCTCTTTGTACTCATTTGCTTAATTTATTCTATGGTGTAATCGTTTCTAACCACTTTCAATGAAAAAAGTGTTACAAGAGGGAAAAAAATTATAACCAAGCATCTGTTTTAGTAACGATAAAATATGCTCTTTTCCTATGAAATAACATGCATCAAGATTTTCTCTCATGATTTTGATATACGCATCAATAATTCAGAAAGTGGAAAAAAATATTTTTGATCATTTTCTTTACAAAATTGATTGTGTATTGATATATCTATGTATATGTAACACAAATATAGAAAAAAAAACAACGGAAAAACAATGAAAAATAACAATAGCTGCTATATTTAGGATTGCAGGTCAGCTTAGACTCTCATGAAGAATATGAAGATGATTTGACAAATTTTCTCTTTATTAAAATAATCGTTATGTTTATCAAATAATAATTGTATTAACAGCTAATATATAAGTTAGACAGATAATATATATAGTAACGCATAAAATATCCGCTAATCAAATATATGATTATCAGATATGAATATCAAATTATATATATGATGTCCTTTTTTAGGATTGGAAGTATGATGTGTAATTGTGATACAAAAGTATTATATGTATTACAGATTTTAACATATAACAATTTATTTATCATATTATATAAAAATACTTAAATGATAACTATTTTGTATCTGGTTATCAATTTTGTTTTGTCAACGTCAAATATAATATTAATATCCCAGAGGGAAAAAATTACATCAACAAACCATTATAATTTACGGAACGAGAAATAACAGTAAAAGAGATAAAGCGAAATAGAGAACAAATCAAAAAAGATATCAAATAAAGAAAAAAGAGAGAGAGAGAGATGCTATTGCACTGCTTCCTAAGAGCAGTGTGTCAACCTTTCAATCAAATTAGATTGTCCGGTGCGCAAAAAAATGAAGGATCTTTATAGATAACCAGTTTTTGCTTAACTCGACCAAAGTAATGCCCAAAGATAAAAGGTTTGGTTAAGATATGTCAGATTCCACCAAATATTCTTAGCCTCGAGAACTCTTCCTAATAAGGAAGGAAGGCCGCTCCTCCGGTTGGTGAATTATCTTTAGCACAGTTTCGCAGTCCATTGCTATCTCCACCTCTAGAATCTGAAGCGACAAAAGTGAACCCATTGCCCAAATTAAATCTTTGATTTCCGAATGAAGGGCAGAGAGACTCTGATGAACACCCTAAGCTCATATGCACTCGTCTTCTATTGAATATGGGAAGCAAAACTAACCTAAACCGGGATGGAGGTTCGTGTTTTCCAAGAGCCATCCACAAAGCATCTATAACTTTTAAAACTTGGGTTTGTTGTAGACGGGAATGCCATGGGTGACCATTTTGGAGGAACACTTCTCTCCAGAGGTTTTCTTAAGGCTGTTAATTCACTTCTTGTACTAAACCATTCTTTGTAGTCTATTTCTACCTGTAGGAGGATAGTTCGTGGATCTATATCAGTATCAAAGAAGCATTGATCATTTCTTGCTTTCCAGATATGCCATATAATCTATGGGAAAATCTTGACTTCTTTTAGATCTGGAAGATGCCAAAATAGGTGATCCAGGTTATACCAGATAAATTCTGCTAGAAAGACATTTACCACAGACGGTATACATGAAAGTGCTCAAGATTGGACTATTGATGGGTATACAAAAGAACATGATTAATGGTTTCAGAATCTGCAGCCGTGGTGATTCAAATTGATCTTTATAATAGCACAACCAGATAATGGCTGCCATATAAAGTATCTTATTTTAATTGGACTGTTTATTTTCTCAAACTTTGTTTATAGTGCTTTACTGTCCTACCGCTAATAATAAACAAGATTCTTCAGCTTGGTATCCAGATTAAACTGAATATCTACCGGTCTTAGTGAAATGTTAGCCCCAGTAATCTGTTCGCGACCATCTAGGAATGGGTATACCTAGTATGAAATCAACATCACTAGGAGCAATATATTGTCAAAGTATAATTTCCCTCCAAGATTTAGAATTATGATCAATAAATTGATCAACTGTAAGATCTGGATACAATATTGGTCCTACACTAATAGCTGGTCGGGGAAAAATATCTAGGATCCATGGATTATGCTAGACCTGAGTTTTTTTACCATCGCCAATCTTTCTAATGATACACTTAGTAACCAACAATTTGGACAAAAAATACTTCTCCAACCATAAGACGGACTATAATTCGTTATAGCTGTCAACAGAATATGGTTCTTATAATATCTCCCCTTAATTACTTTTGCAAAAAGTGAATCAGGGAAGTCTAATAATCTCCATAGTTATTTGGCAACAAGAGCAGGATTAAATTCTTCGAGAGCCCAAACATCCAGACCTCCTTCTGATTTGGGTTTACATAGTGTTTTCCATTTTTTCCAATGTATAACTTAGGAAGTTTCTGTGTTTGACCACCAGAAATTAGCTATTGCTGAGTTTAGCTTTATCATAAAAGTTTTTGGTAGTCGCTAGCATGACATAACATACGTTGATAAGACCGTCAAGATATATTTGATTAGAACCTCCTTACCAACTTTTGATAATAAAAAAAGTGAGGAGCAACTATTGATCTTTTTCTAGAGTCTCTGTTTAACAAAGGCAAAGACTTCTGTTTTAGCCCAGCCTATATTTTCCGGGAGACCTAAATATGAACCCATCCGTCTAATCTGAGTGATATTCAAGATACGGTAAAGTTTTGGCTTATGTGTATCTGGTATAGCATGTCCAAATTATATTGACGATTTATCAAAATTAATTTGTTGACAAGATATCTTTTCATATTCCTTAAGGATTTTTACAATTTGAGTATTCTCTTCTTTATTAGCTTTATAGAAGAAAAGATTATCAACAACAAATAGGAGATGTGAGTTTTTTGGGCTTTCTCTTGCTCGGATATACCAGTAATCTGCTTGTTTTGTTCTGCTTTCTTAAGTTTGGAAATAAAAAAGTATGTGCATAAAATAAAGGTATAAGGAGACAAAGGATCTCTTTGTCTCAAACAACGCTGTGAAATTATTTGACCACCAGATATCTCATTGAGAATTATCGAGTAATCTACACTTGTAATACAGTGCATTATACATCGGATCTAATTATCGCTAAATCCTAGTTTACAAAGTAAACTTGCAACAAAATTCCATTCAAACTTGTCGTAGGCTTTGATCATCTCCGTTTTAATAGCCATGAATTTACCTTTAATCGTTTTGTTAGTACAGAGGGCATGAAACATTTCTTGAGCAATTAGAATGTTATCGGAGATGAGTCTGCCCGCAACAAAGGCTAATTGGGTCCGAGAAATTAGTTTAGGTAGCACTTTTTTAAGTCTTAGACACAAAACTTTAGCTATAATTTTATAGCCAAAATCACAAAAACTAATAGGTCTAAATTCCGTCATTTTTGTTGTCCTGAAAATCTTGAGTATAAGATATATATTTGTCTTCTTTAACCCTTTCTCAAAGGAGCATGTGAGTAAAAAGTCATTTATTAGTGTGATCACATATTCTTTAATAATATCTCATGAATTCTGGAAAAAAGAGTCGTCATCCCATTTGGTACCGGAGTTTTTGCAAGATTCATCAAAAAAGAGTTTTCTTGACCTCTTCTTTAGTAGCTCTTATCATTAGGGTTTGATTATCCGAATCCGTAATTTTGGATTCAATCTCATTTAATCAAACTTTTTTGTTAACATTTCTAGTAAATAGTTGGAGAAATAGCAGGTAACTTCACCGAGGATCTCCTCTTCCTTAGTTACTCAGTTCCAATTAATATCTATCAGACCAATAATTTACTCTAAGTTACTTAGTTTGAGCATGAAAATACATCACATTCTCATCCACCTCTTCAGCATGAAAATATATCGCATTTGTTTCCAGTAAGCCTCTTCCTCAACATATGCCTGCTTGATAATCGATTTAGCTTTAATGATTTCATCTGGTTTATTTGAATTACAATTTTGAAAATTTTCAACAATTTTCTAAACTTCCATAATTATATGTCATCCTAAAGGTAAATTTTTATTACTCTAGTAGGAAATCTCACGACGACATCTCTTAATTTTTCTCATAAAAGATACTTTTCGACGACATGGAAAACCCATCCTACTCTTTTCAACTAAGTCGTTGAAACTAGTTTTTCCATCCCATCTTTTATCAAAGATGAACTGTTTATGAGGTCAAAAATTCTGATCATTAAATCTACCAAATATAGGTCTATGGTTGGAACCTATCATATCAAGGTATTCTACTTCAAATTTCGGGAATAGATAATGTCAGTCTTCATTTCCATAAGCTTTATCTAAGATACATCGGACTATTCTGTTATTTCTTATACCTCTCCAAGACCATGAGTTACCAAATTTTGGAAAATCTACAAGACCACAGTCTTGTAATATATAGTTAAAAGACACAAAGGTATTTACATGTCTCAAGGAGCCTCCTTGTTTTTTATGATTACCTGATAGTTCATTAAAGTCTCCTATGACTGCAAGTGACCTTTAGTCCAGAGGCTGGTGGTAAGTCCACTAAAAGCAGGCGCACATGCAAAACAAGAGATTAAGTTCCACCGCCTACGAGATTTATGTAGGAATTTGGCTAATGAGCCGGCCATTGAGGCCCAATATTGATGTTGACAAAAAAAGTCTCATATGACTAACCATGGGGATTTAAGAGATATTTCCATTTGGGTTATTTTTTCCGAGACATTATCTCTTTTACTTTGGTTTGGTTCTCCGTATATAAAAGTGATATCAATTTTTTTTCCTTAAGAACTACGAATACATCAATCATATTTTTGTCTTTGTGGTTGATTGTCACATTGTAAAAATCTGAATAGAATAAGGTTAAACCACCGTTTAAACCATCTGGTTCTACCGTAGTTAGCATATTAAAACCTAACGCAATTGAACTTTTTCATAAAATAAATTATTATTGAACTTTTTTCCATAAAATAAATATTACTTTTAGTTTTCGAAAAAAATAAAAAAAATGTGGTTTGAACTTCTTCCAAATATCTCTAAAGTAATTTATTGTAACTCTATTGCCAATTTGGTGGCAGTTCCATCAAAGAGTATGAAACATAAAAAAACATAATTAAAATTTCATAGAGTCTTTTCCATACTCCTTGTTCGCCCCTTCCTTTGCCTTATTATTCTTTGGCGTTTTTCTATAGGGGACATTGCCGTAATGACCCTCATTTTCTTGCAACTCACTCCATAGAGAGATGTACAAGGCTTAGATGAGGGTTTACTCGGATTTGGAGGGGGCTTTGAAACCTTTCCATCCTTACATTGTTGCACCTTTATAGAAAATTCTTCATGAAGCATAGCCATTTCAGAATTTGGTAGGTTTTGCACACTAATTTTGCTGCCTCTTCTGCGGGAGCATCCAAGGTAGACTCATACAGAGAATCTGGGTCTGCCTCCTTCATTGTGGTATCCTCTTTAGCATCAATTGATGTAAAAGGAAAAAAAAGGTTAACATTTTCAGAAGCCGATGCAAATGCTGAGCCAGATACTAGTCCGCTGCTTGGATCTAATGTTGATACAGGAGCAGCATCAGATTTTGATTCCACGGTTGAAACTAGATTCATAGAATCATCAATGTTGTCCATATAGTTGTCTCCTGTTACTCTTTCAGTCATGACAAAAGGAGAAATAAGATAATTACTTTTATGATTAGAGTATACTTGGAAGGATGACCAGATATTACCGTATTGTTCATGGATCTCATTGGCCGTGTATGAGCAGTTCCACTGATCTTCCTTGATTAAGTTAAGTTATCTGTTATGTATTGATTTAAGCCCCAATATATTTAACCTCATCATTTGAGATCATCATGCAAAGATTAGAGTATGATGGGCCACTAAATCTGAGTTGTTATAGGTGTTATAATTATTTATAAATTTACTATTATTATATTAGGAAATTGCAATGAATAACATAAAATGTTTTAGTATTTAGGTGAGTGAAAATACTATACTTAGTATATACCGTTTCAACAAAAAAAAGACATAAAGGCCCTTCTTTTTATTCATCTCTCTCATTCTCTCTTCTCTTTCACGATAATATCTTCCTTCTCAATTTTTCACTTTCTTTCTTTCTCATTTCATTTCTTTTATTTTCTCTAATTCAAACAAGCAATTTCGACAATAACAATAAAACATGATTTCTTTTTCCCTACAGAGGAAGATGCATATCAATTTTTATGTTTTTGGTGCACACATCAACGAAATGGAAAGTGGAAAAATCATTTTTATACCATTTTCTTCACAAATTTGATTAT